>WTSP01015303.1:8150-24766 GCA_025331215.1 Actenoides lindsayi | reverse complement strand
CACTTCCATTCCTCTGAAAAATCAGATCTTTTTATCTGCTAGAACATAAAACATTCCTACATTCAGAAGGCCTGATACTATATGTTATTCAGAGGAATAGCACCACTGAAATTCATCCAAATCTGAGGATAAAATTATTTATACATACTTCTTCTTAACTAATGTATTTAATTAAAAAATAATTGATGTCTGAAATTTTGATGATGACTCATCGCATAATTAGGAATAGAGGAAAGAATTAAATGAAAACCAGAGAAGTTACCTGTTTTGTTCCTTTTCTTCATCACCATTTCTATATTGTTTTTTTCAGGATGTTTCAAATGACATTGGGAGATTAAAGTGGCTCTAGCCCTTGTCTTATCTGGATTGTAAAGCTCAGAACATTTCTCACTCTTCCTTCCTGTTTCCTTTCATTAGATGCAGCAGTAGAAACTTAGTGCATCGGATCTCCTTACAACAACCAGGATTTGGCACTGTGAAGCCTATAAGGATGCTGTGAGTTGCCAGTGCCAAAGGAAGGGAGTGCAAAAATAAGAGCTAAAATCATTTCACTACACTCATGACCAAGTTTCCAATAAATCAGGACTTGTACTAGCCTCACAAAAGGCCAGCAGCTTTGTGGTCCATTGTCTTTTTCAGTGCTCATGAGTATGGCCAAGGCTGATAGCTTAATCAGCTGACAATGTCAGCACATTTCTCTCAGACTTCTAGTTTATGTAAAGCAGATTTTTAAACTTTGAAGAAATAATAAAAATCAATCTTGAAAAAAACCCAAAAAACACCACAAAAAAAAAAACCCAGAAATGTAGTACAAGACAAAAATGCTCTAAAATGGGAAAACATCCTTTGTTTTAATGCTTTAGTGCATGAAGCTTCATGGGGATAAAATTGTGGGTGACTGGGACTCAAACACATTGCTTTAAAAAATCATAACATGGTGTCAGACTTCCTTCAATGCAAAGATATAGTCCTGGTACCTTTATAATACACAGTACTTGATTTTTCTTCTCAGTTAATTTCTTAACATGATAGGTACTATGATAGATATTATTATTCACAACTGCAATCCTGTATTGAAGTGTGATGTATTTTACTTTTCATTTGTATTTGGGAAATGTAACATGTGTCTTTTATGCTGAGGTCAAATGTATGGGAAATAATATTAAATACCCATCAGCTATACTATGTGCATCAGAGACTGGAATTGTCCAGGTTAGACTCAGCAAGGTGTTGTCCCTCCTGTTCAATCCTTCCTGTCAGATCAAGGAAGAAATATGCTGTCATTGTGCCTAGTGCAGTTTATGTTCTATAACCATAAATCTAAAGTAAATTCTTCAGTTTGATAAAATTACTGCACCTTTACATGGAAGTAACTACGAGTAGGATTTGGCAAAACTTCTCACATTGTCATAATTGTGTCCAGTTAATAACTGTTTTTCTGAACAGATTTAAAGTGGTTTCAAATCTCATACAAGATCATAATATCCATAAGGTGATATATCCATTATTAAATGGAAACATTTTCTTGATAGTTCACCAGGAAACAGCTGAAAATGCAGTTAGTCTAATAGCTGTGAAATCCATGTTACACTCATTAGAACTGATTTTCAAGCTGTAGCATAGTTAAGACTTTAAGGATTTGCAGAGTGAGAGCCTTGCACTGCACAGATTATGGTCCTAATTTGTGTAGGATTAGCTAACAGGAGATTCAGCATTTTTTTTTTAATTCTACTAGTGTACAGGATAGCAATTTCTATTTTATAAATCTGGAATTAAAGATTGCAGTGATCATTCTGTAGTCTGATAATTATTACAGTAATGTCATGCATGTTCAATGAGGCACATGCTTCCCTTCCATGAAACTCAAATAAAAATAAAAAAAATTAAAAAGATGTTTCTTACAGACACAAGGGCAGTATAAGGGGTATCCCTTTAAATTCGTATAGCATTAAGAAATTCTTAGGAAACTGCTATGGCTGTTGATGTTTTTGCAAGTACTTTATATGATTCAACACTTTTGCTTACACTGAATCTAAATCTTCCAAACAAGACATTGACATCTTTGTCTGATTATCACCCTTTTGGATTGTAAAATCCCAAACATTTTCTTAACCTGAGTAAATTAGGCAAAAAATTCTTTCAGTCATCCTATTCAGAAATTCTTCATTTTTTGGATAATATACCTGCCCTGCCAAATGTGTTTGCTTCATTTTTCATATATCTAAAATATTTCCAGTATCTTTGCTCAGTAAATGAAAGAGTAGCAAGTTGTTCAGAATACAGATGAAAATCAAGATTTCTAAAATATTAGCCCTGTATTATTGTTAGAAAGTAACATGTAATGTTTAGGCATCTTCTTATTGAATTTTTTATATGTCTTTATGGAGGTCTGGTAGTATCTCTAGTTTTTGTGTGCACATGGTTGGAATTCAACAGGATCATTTTGTAAAGTTCAGTTCTTGGTCTTTAAGCTGTGTGTTTTTTTATGATTACAGTGTTTCTAAGAAATAAATGCAATAACCTTTTGACATATCTTTGGCTTGCAGATTACTGCCAAGATAGACAAATCAAGTCAAAGCTTTTTGTTGGCTTTTTGGCTTAGTTTTTGAAAGACATGATGTAATTAGGGATTCAGGGTTGTTTTCTTGTTGCTATTAACTCTATGTTTCTTGCCTCATGGAGAATACTTTAATTTTCACCACATTTTAGTTCACCAATTGCTTTTATATGCTATGGCATCACCAGGATTTATATAGTTTAATATTGCCTTCTTGAGTCTTGGCTTGCCTAAATTTTATCTTTTTATCTTACTTCTCAACAAATATACTTTCAATGCTAAATATTGTAAGTGAAAGAATGAATCACATGACATCTTTGTTGATAAGAGTCCCTAAGCCTGCTTAAGCCTGAGAATGCTTAACTGTGCGTGCTGCATTTTGGTATAGAGCTATGATCGCAATTATCCTTTTTGGCAAATACTAATATTTCAGGAGATTATGGAGTGTATTGTGATGGAGGCAATAAAGTATTTGTTAGTCTCATGACATACTTGTAATTTGACCAGATTTTAACACAGAAAACTCCATGGCTGTAAATAAGCATTACCTTGCAAGAAAAGCTTTGCTACACAAAAACACCTACCAGGATATTATAAAGTTCCCTACAAATGTTCTTTGGACTCAATCTATCTTTAGCTTGCATTCCTGGCAGTTACATTTTTTGCTTTTGAGTAATGTCATAGGACAGTTTAATCATTGCCACCTGGCTGTGTATAAGACTTGGCTGAAATAACTTATTTAGATACCAAATAGCATACACTGTACTTTAACATAATCTTCTCCATGTTTAGCTGGTGGATAGTATTCCTTTCACTGAACAAGTGTAAGGGATTGTATGCACTTGCTAGTATTGCAGGTGCTTTGTCTCACATGAAAAACATGTAAGTTATTCTTATATACCCATATGTATGCACTTCTTGTATAAGCAGTGGTATCTGTTAAAGATCAATGACTGCTTAGATTTCAAATTCTAGCAGAGAGCACATGAGCCATACAAACAGAAAATACATCAGTCCTAGACCGAAATCTTTTTGCTGTTCACTTGCATGGAATCTCAGACCTCTGAACAGCACCTCACAGCTTAGCTTCACCTCCTCTTTATGGTTGCTGTCAAGATTCTGTGAGAACACGAATGCACAATTTTAAGGAAAAAAAAGCTATTATTATCTGCTTTATGATGCTGACTTATTTGGCATGATAAACTAAGTTAAACTCAGTGATCTGGGGTTTTTTTGTGTTTGGCTTGTATCCATTAGCACTACATATGTTCAGGTACAAATGATAAGATTAAATGTTTTAGACTTTCTCAGAATTTGAAGATTTTCTGACTCTATGAAAGCAGGAAAAGGATGTGAAAATCTATCAGTACGCATGGTGCTACTGTTGTAAACAAAGATATCATTGAAATAATAGCACTTTGATGTGAAACATAGTCCCACAGCAATAATACTCCAACGACATACTAATGACTAATTTAGCAATCACGCAAATTTCCTAAAACTTTCAAAGCATTTTGGTTAATAAGTGCCCTCCTTCTGGAGGAAAAGAAAAGCACAAAATAACCCCAACAAACAAACATGCTTTAAAGCATGAGCAAAGGAGGGCAAGATGATAAGAGAGAAAACAAATTATGTCCTCACAAATCTTTCCCTTTAACTCCCTTGTAAATACAAATATAAAAGCCTAGCTTATACTGCATGTACTAAACACTACACTGCCTGATGTTAAATGAAAGAGTGAAGGTCAGGAAATTGATGAGCATATAAAGAGTAAGATTAGGGACAGCATAGTAAAGAGAAAATAAAAAAAGGCTTGATGTGGTGCAGAATGTTTTGGTAAGCCCTTTCAGGGTACAAATTGATGCAATAAATTTTAAACAAGAAGATTTATTGGCTTTGATCCAGCAAAGTAGATAGCTTTCAGTGAATGTGGTTTCACAGAAGAAATGTTTTGCTGAATTGGGATACCAGTAGGGAAAAAAAGAAGTAGGACAGGGTATGCCTTGTCCCGAAATTTGGTGACTTAATTAGAGTGGGAGAACTCGTTCAAGCACTGAAGAAAATGTGATAACAAATGCTCTTTTCAATCACCTTTCATCTGGCCATTTAAAGAAGGAGCAACAGTGAAACATTGCCCTAGTTTCTTCCCGTACTGTCAGGCCTTTTAGGAAGGCAATTAAGCAACTGCATTCTTATGTTTGTGGGGAGCGCTCAGGAACTGCTGTGATCTGAAGAAAAAAATTCTTCTGATTCTTTCAGCATTCAGGCAAACATCACTTTGGGTGAAAGATGGATGGTTTCTGCTACTAGTTCATTATCATAGAATTATAGAATCATAGAATAGTTTTGGCTGGAAGAGACCTTCAAGATCATTACAGAATCATAGAATCATAGAATTATCAGGGTTGGAAGAGACCTTAAAGATCATCTAGCTCCAACCCCCCTGCCTTGGGCAGGGACATCTCCCACTAGAGCAGGTTGCTCAGAGCCCCATCCAGCCTAGTCTTAAAAACTTCCAAGGATGGTGCTTCCACCACCTCTCTGGGCAACCTGTTCCAATGTCTCACCACGCTCATGGTGAAGAAATTCTTCCTATCACTGCCCAACAGCCTAAAAAGTCCCTCCCCTTCAGTTCTTGATCAGTCAAGAAGGTTTCAAGAAATCCCTCACCAGCTTTTTACAGATATATATTACATGCATAAAATAAGGTGAAGTCATACTTTATATTAAATTCTTTTTATATTTATTATATGAATCATCATGTGGAAATTTTGAACAGGTCTTATTTTCATCATAAGGTAAATTCAAACTTCCGATTAAGTTGCCATATACATTCATTCATGGTGGCCTGTTGCAAATACTTTCATCTTTCTGATAAAGAGTTTTACATTTGACAAATAAAACAGTTAAGAAAATTCAACACATGTTACTTCTCATGTTTCAGGATGATACATGGGATTTTTTCTTAATCAAACATGAAATAAAGTTTTCCCTTTTTTAATAGACACAAACATTTTAACATCTTTCATGACAACTTTGAAAGGAAACCTTAGGAAGACACTATATCAAGGCAATCAGTCTTTCAGGCAACAGAAACACTCACAAACTTGATTCAAACACTTTGAATCTCAAAGACATCCACGATACTAACAACCAATTTAAAACTAATTTCTCTGTCAAAACACAGTAATGATCTATATATGCAAAAGTACAGTCAACAGAGCTGCTATTTGCCATATGAGAATGACTTATATATTTGGAGTTTTAAGGATAAAATTACCTGGTTGGCTCTTAAAAATGTTGAAATAAAGGAAGTGTTGAGGAAAATTCTCTAGCCTGTTTTGAGATCTCAAAGTAGTAGACAGAATCATCACAAGGAGTCTCTTCAGTTATAGTAACACAGTCAATAAGCAGTTTTCTTTTTGAAAGTGATTTAATAATATTATTTGTGCTATTGTTTAAATCAATATTTTAACAAAGAAATAAATTTTCATTTTTGTATTTATTCCTTCTCTCTCTGCCCCCCAAGTGTTTTCAGTAATTGATTCCTGTGTCCCTAATGAAGTTTTCCAGTATCTAGAAACACAGACAATCAGAAGAGTTTCAATTCAAGGACTCAAGTATTTTTTCTGCTGTTGTTTTTTAAATACAGTATTATTTATACCCCTACAGAAAGCATTTATTTTTCTCAAAGGATAGGAGTCTTTTTGAGTAAGTAGTTCTTGCAGTTGCTACAAAAGGGTTTCATGAAAATTGATGTTTTGTATTACAGCAGTCGTGGTGTTCCATCAAATTCTGTCACATACTTGTCTTATAAAAATGTTATGACAACATCTGTCACAAGTGATGCAAACACCTTTCAGTATTCCTTTTGTCAGTAAAAGTAACAAGTTCCTTGATTTAGAATGCAGCTTTCAATTGGACATCAATCTATATGACAACAACTTACATTTCCACTGTACCGTTATTGGCATGTAACTGAATTTTGGCAGCTAATTCTCTGATATAAGGAAAACCACATATTTCCAGCAGCTTCAACTTTTTCAGACTCAGAAAAATCACCTCTTCTAATTTTGTAAGGTCTAGAAACTGATTTAACAGTCGTAAATTACTATCCTAGCCAAAGGGAATTCTGAAGAAAAAAAGTGTGAAAAATTGTACACAGATACAGAAGAAATTTTGGTAGCATGCAGCTTAAAAAAAAACCAAACCAACAAAAAACCCCCACATTTGTAACAGGTTTGCAGAAGCTTTGAAATCATCAGAGTTCAGTTATTAGCTAATTTAACAGCACTACTGTATTCAAGCACAAATTTCTACGAGAAAAATAGAAAAATTCGGCAGAAATATGAACAATTGTTCAAAGCTAGAGAAGGCAACAGCATCACTGTCACTTTGTTTTTGACAAAGTAATTCCTTCAAACACTGCAAGCACCTTCTGTTCCTTTATCAGAAATGTTAAAATTTCTTGCCTTGTATTATGTGAAACACTTGACAAGCTTTCTTATGAAAATACATATAATGCTTAGTTTTCAGGTCAAACTAACCTCTGTTGTTCTTCCAGTTTCATCTTAGGAAGAATTGCATTTGGGAACTTAAAGTGTCATCTGACCACCAATCTATCGTTCAAGGAAATATTAGTAATGCAATTCTCCATCTACATATCTCCATCGTTATGTCCCCTACTATTCCACAGTGATACAATCGAAAACAGTAGTCTGATATTTCAGTGACAAGCTTCATATAAACAAGACTGAAGAATTTTCTATCTGGAGTAGAAGAGAAGATTTTCATTTGCCATCTTTTCCTTATTTTAGCCTTCTACAGTTTAAGGGACAAGTCTGTCTTTCAACATCTCATTCTCTCTCACTAGCACAGAAACATTACAAGCAATTATGAGCTCTGTTTCTCATGCCCTGTGGCCTCCACTCTGCTCACGATCTGTGATCACACTTGCTCACACTCTTTGGTCATCTGTTTCTCTGTAGAGAAGACCTAACTCTATAGCAATTCCAGTCACAGAAATATTAGGAAGGATGTCAAAGAGCCATTGAATTTCTCAGCAGGGCATGAGCAGGATGGCACTGAACACTGCTCCTTTCAGAAGGAAAAGACAGCTTGCTTTGCTCTTTTAAAAAGACAAGTCAACAAAGAACAGCACACAGGTCAAGAAAACTGTGTCAAGAATGACCTATTGCTTTCTATTATTGTAGCAAACAGAAGAGATTTTCATAGAATGTAGTTTCCAACAGACCTAATTACTATATAAAAAGAGAAAAGAGAGATTACTGCTATTTGCAAGTCCATGCTATCTAGATAGTCAGTTATAGTCATTCAGCTTACTGGAAAAAACAAACAAACAAACAACAACAAAAAACCAAAAACAGAGAGACAGAATAGATTTAAAGCACAGAAAAAAATGTGTAATGTAAAGCTAGCAACAGGTAGAAAAACTGAAAAGGAGCATAAACTACCATTTTATTACGGAATTTATTATTTACTATTACTTTTTTTTGCTAGGAACTCTAATGAGAATCCTTTTTTCCATATTTCCAGAATAAACTAAATCAAATTCTTGATTCTGTCTGTGTTTTAAAAATGATACAATTATATTGTTGCCGCATTTCTTGAAACTTACTAACATTGGATTCTGAAGTGTGTGCTGAATATCATTCTAGAGAAACAAAAATACATAATTCCTTCCTGAGCCATGTTACATAAAAAAGACCAACCATAACTATAACTTAGTTCTCTGCTTTCACCTGGTGTAGGTTATCAATAATAGTCTGATGAATAATTCCGTATGCTATCATTTACATTTCATGGGATTTAATCAAAATGAATCCTGTATATCCTGCTGCTACAAACTATTGATCAAGAAATTAAATGAAAGAAAACAAGCTGCAAAGCCTGCTCCTCAGAAGAGAATGACAGACCATATTTTAAAAATGGAATAGGTGAATGTGGTCCTTTGAAAGACTGATGATAGCATTAATCTCATTTATATCATAACTCTTGATAGCTGCACTTTCAGCAACTTGTTATATAATAAGAAAAGTAGACCTAGATTCCATATTGTCTTTAACAGCAGCAAAACAGCCAACTCCTGTTTTCACTTTCTGATTTACATTTCATCATAGGTATAAGTATAATAAAAAAATCCGAGTAGTAGCCCAGAATGAGTTTTATTTAATCAACAGAGCCTTGAAAAATCAAAGTAAAAGCACACATTCCCTTTGCAAACTGCAGTCACACCTGTTTATTACAGATACTTTCAAAGAGTAACCTAGTGTGATACCCCTGAAGTAGGACACTAAATATAAAAGTGTAACCTTTCTTTTGATTTAAATTAGGCTTTCGTGTCTTAGATATATTTGGCATGCACTTTTCACCTGTCAGATAATCCAGAAACAAATCCTCAAATCAAGATATGTTATGAAGACCAAGATAGAAATTCTGAGAATCAGAAAGATTTGCATTTATAAACTTGCTTATTATGTTTTTATTCATGCAGCTCTGAGCAGATAGTGTCAGCTTTTTATCTAGACTCTTTTCATTACTTCTCCCTGTTGGTGTTGCAGCACATGCTGTGAATGACCTCCAGAGATTCCTGAAGCTATATGCAGAGAGAAAATTGAATCTGAAAGCTTTATTAGACAAGTTTGTCTTCAGCTTGTGTCTGATGTCAGCTGTATTGAAAAATAGAACTGCCTCTGAAACTGGGTCCTGACCTTGAAAAATCTCCAATCAAATGGTAACAGATTCAGTTTTGTGCCATATTGCTATTTGCTAGATGTGGTTAGATTCTTAGAAGCAAAAAAATTTCTTAATGAAAATCAGATTAAATAATTGGGCAAATTCTTTCCTGAACACAATGGGGAAACCAGATATATGGCAATGTACACCTAATAGGACCAACTCAGATGGGCATCTGTGAGCCTCTGCTACAGAAGCCTGTGGAATAAAATGACTCAAACAGAAGAAAATTATTTATATAAGCTGTTATTTATTCCTTCATTCAAAAGCAACTGAAAGAAAAGGTAAAGACAAAAATCTATTCCACTTTATATGAGCTTTCTCTTACTTTCTCTTACAGCTTTCCACTGATTCAAGAACTCAATGATACTTCCCTACTGCGTTGTTCCCTGTTCACTTTTTTCCTGCACTTTTTTTTAGTAAAATTTTCATAATGTTAAGCTTAATTATACCTAATATTAAAAGCAGACATTTCCTTTAGATTCTACATGTACAAATATTAGAAACCATACAATTCTAGACATAGACATTATTGTAAATAATGTTCTCTTTATCACAATTCTCATGCTAGTAGTCTTCTTTACTGGTGTCTTAAAATTAATGTTAACTAAAATGGACTGTTGGCAGTATCATTGCCTTCCAACTCAGCGTAGAACTACTTTGTCACAACAGATGCATGCTGTGTCCTTTTGGCTGTTGAAGAATAGTTCTGCAAAATTAAATATCTTCCATGTCCCCCACACAAGCATTGTAATAGCTCCTTTTTTCTTTTTTTTTTTTTTCCTTCAATAGCTTTTTTTAACAGTTCTTTTAAATGGTGAATGTTATGCACAATGTATTTTTAAATATCAACATATGTTTGCACTAGTATCGAAAACACTGTAGATGCACATGTCCCTAGATTGTTCAGTCTTCCCCAAGGAATTGAGTATTCTTGCTCTCAATTATACTATGCCAGCTGCTATAAACAATACAGATACTCTAATATCTTATATGTACATTTGGTTTTAATTTCTGCTCTGAATACACATATTGTCATCTTTTCAGGTGCACAAAATTAAATGCACAAGGATTTTTAAGACTAGCATTTGGAAATTCTGAGAGAGTTCTGAACTATAGTATCTATGTTCACTCAAGCACTATGCATAACATATAAATAATGACTGCTTCAGAGGACATTAGCCATGAAATGCTACCAAAAAACCTGAAAATAATATCTATTGTGTATTTTTGCCCCAAGCTAGTTGTTGTTATTTTGTTTCTTACATTTCTGTCATTGTCTCTTCAATACCTCTTAAAAACAAATGGATTGTTTATTTTTAAAGAAGCAGTGAGACATTACATGATCCAGCTCTGAAATCCATGGGATGAATATATTTCCACAGTTATAGTTTCAAAACTAAAGAATCCCTCATCCTAAATGAAAATATTAAACCAAGTATCATGTCAGATATTTAACAGGGCAGCCTTTATAATGCAGGATACTGCTATGCCCAATTTGCACATCTATCTAAACCTACAATCTCAGAAATTGTATATTTTTAGTAGCACCAGTACATGTTTCTTATGTTACATTCCAAGCAGTGTGTATGAATTTCAGCTATATTAAGCTGTACATACACTCAAAGAGTAACATTAGTGATATTTTTCAAGAACTGTTGTAGAAGATCTTTTAAGCCTAGAATAAAGCAACTTGCCTAGTCCAGGTGGGGACCTGTTTCACAGAGAACTAAGAGGCAAACTAAACTTGCCTAAGCAGAAGGAGACATACCTTAGGATGCACTCCTTCACCTAAAACATCAAAGGGCAAGCAAATGAAATTATAGTTGTCACTAGATTCCCCAGATTCATGAATAGCACACTTTGAATTCAAACCCCAAACCTCAAGGTATTATAAACTCTGGAGAAGAGTGCTGGAATCTTTTTCTATGCCACAGCTGAACATAAGGGCTAATATGCAATGAAATCTCTTTTGATTGAAGTTACTGAAGCTCACAATCCTCCTGTTTCAACTTGCTTCAAATGAACTCAGCTTGATACATTGCTCCTCTCCCATTCTCACTTACCCATTCTAAATCCTGAAAAGCCTTCTTCCTGTGTACATGGAAGCACAGTCTGTGGCTCTGTGCCTGTAGCCTCTGACTCGTACTCCCAAAGCAAATTATACTGAAAGCACAGAAGAGCTTTGCTTGTATGCATTCAAAGAAATATACCTGAAGCTTATGGCCAGAGTTATGAATTCTGGTGATACGCTTAACTCTCTTCAAATTATCTGTATTAAATATACATTAACTCACAATGCATATATAGCCTTTCTGTCAAATGTATCACTAACTGTGCTACAATTTGTAAAGAAAACAAGAATAGCTTTTGTTTTATCATTTTTTAGATCTTCACCTCACAACACTTCAAAACAAGACTGATAACTTGTTAAGTTTAATGTGACAAATTCTACTGAATTTCAGAAGTAATTTCACCATTGTAACTGACGCTAAATCCCACTACTTTTTTATTTCACATATATATTTCTGCTTCACTTAACTAGGCATTTCACACAAAAAGATTGATGGAAAAAAAAAGAAATTTACTTTAAACAAAGTACTGTTCATGCAATAAATCCAACTGCTAGAGTACCAATATAACATATCACTCACAGTGTTATTATCTGTACATGCAAAATATAAAATTAGGTGACAAAGTATTTCCAGCTGTACTGACTCACAGTTATTTTTATAGTTCCACTAACTTCAGGTATAGCATGATTGAAAATTAATATATATTCCTTTTAAGAAATTGTATTTTCAAGCATAGGTCTAAATGTAAGTGGCCAATATTCTCCACTAACATCTTACTTGAATGAAGCCAAATAATGGAAAATGTCTTCCTCGGGACCAAAGTTAGGAATGCCTCCCACCCCACAATGTATTCCCATGGGTTTTCAGAGCACAATGTAACTTTGTGTTAAGTAAATACAGTGGTAGCACTTCAGTACAAAAGAAGTCATACAAATGCTAATGATTCTATTAAAATCTGTCCCTCCTGTAAAAGCACATTCCAAAACTGCTTTTCTCTCTGCTTAAAATGTTTTCAAACTGCTGGCTAAGCAATGCATAAAGACATTTGGATAGAGACATTCACACAATTTCATGTTATCATGTCAAGTACATATAGCAAGTGTGATTTCCTTCCTGAATCATCTTGTCTTGGAAGTCAATCTTTGCTAAGGTTTTAGACATACCCTTTAGGCTAAGTACATTTTTTAAGCTGGAATAGTAGATCTTGTTCATTAAGCCTGAGGACACACTGGACTGGTGGGATATTGAGGATTTTTTATTAGTGCTGCTTCTGACAAAGAAACTATAATACACAGACTTAGAAATAATTATAAACAGGGTCCTTTACCTCTGTAACAGTCACCAGATGGTATATTTAGTAAGACCCTCTGGCTGAGTTCTTGCAGCCAGAATAGACCAAATGATACCTGACAGGGCAGTAGAGATTATTCAGTGACAACTTCATTCCCTGGTCTTAAACACAGATGTCAGCATTATTAAATTCTGATGTCCATAAAAGTCTCTATAGAGTCAATAATTATCAACAAGAGATTGTTCCACAGAGTCCTTCCAAAATGATTTTGTGCATGTTTCTTTAAAAATGACCTTTAATGAGATTGTCTATATTTTGGGACTTGCTTAAAGCCGGGTCTCCCATAGCCAGTTTGAGTCTCTATGCACATCAATGCATGGTTCAAGAGAATTAGCAGCACAGAACAAGTGAGTCCATAAAAACGTCTCTAATGTAAGTGGTTAAAATAACTGTGGAACTTATAGCACAACTGAGAAAGCTCAGAGGTATCATAATGATAAGTGTAAATATCTGATCGGTGGAGTAAAGAAGACAGAGCCAGAATCTTTTCAGTGATGCCCAGTGACAGAATGAAAGGCACTAGACAAAAATTAAAATACTAAAAATTCTATTTAAATAGAAGAAGATTATTTTATTTTTTTTTTATCTGTGAAAGTGGTTCAACACAGGAACAGGTTGCCCAGAGAGGTTATGGAGTTTTCATTCTTGGAGATATTCAAAACCTGACTGGACATACCCCTTAGCAACCTGCACTGACTGTGCTTTGAGCAAGAGGAATAGATGTCCCTTCTGAACTCTACAGTCCCATGGTGATACATATGTAATAATGTGATTGCAGTAAACTGACTCAAACAAATAAAAATTATGAATTAGTATTACAAGCACAGGTTCAAATGTCGTCTTGGCAATGGAAAGGAAATCACTCATACTTCCTGTTTAATCCTTTTATAGAACACTAGAGTTTTCATTTTCTGCATGTACAATTCCATCTGCTGAGTCTCAGAAATGTTAGTAGTCATAGCCTAGATTCTGTATTAAGGTAAATGATCAATTTTGCAATTCTTCAGCTAAAGATAAGTTAATATAGGAACCTATTGCACTACTCCTCTGTTTTCTCTCTTGTTTCATTATTTACCACTTCCTTTGTAACAGCAAACATTGCTGACATGCGAAACTGACACAGCAAGTTTGGTGACCCAGCACAGCAAAAAAATGATTACCCATCTCTTCCATTTTCCCCTTGTCTTTACATGAATTTCTATAGCATGCACTAGAACAAAATCCTGTAAAGAAGCATGTTGCTGTAATACAAGTTTTAAAAAATACTAGTAGTATTTAGCTCTTTTTAGAAAATTGAAATGATTGTCACTTGATCCACAGGCTTTGTAAATGATAGTTCTTATTTAGAAAGATTCATCATGTCATAAGGAAGACATCTGCATTGATTGAATTGATATATGTTATTCTGACAGAAACTGGTCTGTCTTCTGATACTGAATATTCTGGATTCTGTCTATATGGTGCAATTATTTATTTCTCTCTCAAAAAAAAAAAAAAAAAAAATTCTTGGCTTTACTGTCCCAGATAGTTACTAGCAGAAGGTAGAGAATTCTCAAATTCAGCTTTTTTTGTAAACTACCCATTAGAACATGTTAAAAGCAAGAGGGATCAACATCCTACAAGTTATCAAATCCCAGGTGACTACTGTAGCTTTATCATAGCCTAAGTTACAGGCAATCTGACAGGGGTAGGCAGAAACTTCTTTATGCTCTCACATCTGATGGGCAGATTTCCAAATTGTACAGGTGAGTAACATTCTTCATCCAAGCAACTGAGATAGTTCAATATCAAGTAAAGAATCTTAGAGACTTTAGAAACTCAAATTTAACACATTGCTTCCATTATGTGTATCTTTTCCACCCATGCTTAATCACTACATTTCAAAGGAAAATACTGGGAAATAAAATCCATTTATCAAGGAGATAAAAATGAATTTGTAATCCTTGTAAGGAACCAGCAGGTGCAAAGGGATATGAAAAGAATCCAATAAAAATATTGTCCAAATAATTTAAATTAGATGGAGATCAAGTCTCTTGTTGTGGATTCATAAACTCAAGACAACCAGAGATGTATATCACAGACGTAATGCTTACCTTCAGAATTAGTCTTACCACGTTATCATACAACATTTTTTATGAATACATAAGCTTTGTCTTGAAACAGTCTCAGTTCATTGCCCTATCATAAAAAGTGATTTCAGAATTTCATTTTGTGACCAATTTACATCCACTTGACCTGTAACATTATCTTTCAATTTAAATAATTCTTCTGCTTTCATAGTATTTCGTCCATGAATATATGTAGAAATTCAAAATCACATCTAATCTCCTCATAGAATAAAGAAGCAAGGCTTTGAAACAGTAATAATTTGAAAAGCATGCTGCAATCTTTTCATCAAATCCATAATCTAATTTGCCTTCTGGGACACATTATGCAAAACAGAAAGGAAACGATAAAAAAGTTGAATACCACACTAGCACACCTCCCATTTACAAGCTAAAGCTGAAATTTGTAAGGATGCAGAATGAATTGAGGAGATCTCCATCCATTTTCATTTTAACTTGTGATTTGTAATTAATTTCAAAAGAAGTATACACTGAAGCACTTACAGACTCCAGAAGAGAAAAGGCCAAACACTGGCTTTTCCTTTAGTTGTTGAATTAAGTGGTTTATTGCCTTCCAGTCAGCATTCAAGTCTTCTAATTTTTTCTAGAATAGAAAATTACAACATATTAAATTCATAATACATCAATTAATGTAAATAAATTTACAATACATTAATTTAACCATTTTCTTCCCTCCATCTGTGGGCCACTTGAATCAAAAATAAAAAAAGTATAAAGGTAGAGGTGAAAGAGGGATGAGTAAAATCCTTTCCAGTTTGGCTGCAAAAGAGCTTCATGGTATCAGGGTCCTGAAAGCACTTTTCCTCCCAGCATTTGGCTGCTGAAGCTAAGGTCTAACTTAGAGACAGCATAGATGCTGACCCTGAACACAGAATGACTTCCTGGACCAACTATAGTTCATCCCATCCCCATGGCCCTGCCCAGTCACCTGGGGTTGTGTTTGCCTCAGGCTCCCCTCACTAGGCCTGGCCCTGAACCCCTCAACCTGCTGCTTCTTGGCTGGGGGCAGCTGGACAAGCCTTGGCTGGTGAGACCCCATCCTGTAGTCAAGTGGGACACCCTGCCAGCCATGCTCCCAAGGAGCACTGGCTTGCCCTGTCACCTGGGTAACAGGCCTTTATGCCACTTTAGGGAACATAGGTTGAGTTTTTCTTTAACATATTGTGAAGAGGTGGGGGGTTTTATCACCACAAACCTTAGATGTCAAATTTCAAAATTAAAATAGAAAGACGAATTATGTATTAAAAAAAAACCCTTGTCAATAAAACCTCTGCAATTTGTAATATCAAATGCTGAACACATTCTTCCACCTATTGAAAACAAACAAACAAAAAACTCTAAAAAGAAAGTCTTAGGAGTCTACAGGGAGTCATAAACTTCAGTCTGTGAGCACGCAGTCCTGACCAGTAATGGCTACTGCTACTTTTAAACAAAATCTAAATGAAACTCTGGAGTGTGAATTACATCAGTCCTCAGATAACCCTGAGAGGCATTCAGACTTGAAAATGTTGTTTATACCCCTCTTACTTCCTTGTTCTAAGGACTGTAGAGGAGGATGAAGCATTGTCATCCTTCTATGACAAGATGACCGACCTAGTGGATGAGGGAATGATGTGGATGAGTGGATGTTGTCTACCTGGACTTCCTCAAAGCCTTCAACACTGTTTCCCACAGAGTTCGTATGAAAAAAATGGCTATTCGTGGCTTGGATGGACATACACTCTGCTGGGTAAAACACTGGCTGGATGGCT
>WTSP01015302.1:0-106803 GCA_025331215.1 Actenoides lindsayi | reverse complement strand
AACAGGCTGCTAACTTCAGAAAGTGCAGTTAGTTAAAAGAACTGAGCTGAAAAGTAAAATTACTGAACAGAATTAGTCCTGTTCTCAGTCAAACCAGGACAACAGTAAATGCTGGCAAGAGGGCCAAATAAGCAGTGTCAATTAATTGTAGTGCTGTATTTGACATGCCACAGCCTACCCAGCATAAGTAATAGAACTTGTGGTCAGCCACCTGAAGTATTAGGTGGAGCCCAGCGTCCTCATACTTTCCTCCTCTGGAAGAGGATTTACACAGAAGTTGCTCCAAACTGTGTTTCTTGTAAAATCTTATTATTACAAGCAGTAAGACTGTCAGAAGTGTAGTCTAGTAAATTCTGCCATAATAGATCATTGAGTAACTTGAGTTACCTTTAAATGTAACTATGTACAAGCAGAAGTAAAGCCTGCAACGTCTTTAAGTGTGGCTGCCTTGCAGTATTATCCTACCCGTTAAATCAAAACTATTTTAAAATATTTTTGCATATAAAATGAAAAAGGAAAGGAAAGACATTATTTCTGAAGAATGCAGGAGTAACTTACAGGTATTTATGAGGGACAGCAACCAATCACTAGTATAAAGCACTGAAATGTCAATGGTACCTTCATTGTACTATCTTTCCATGGAGGGAAGGAATGATATATTTGCTGTTACGTTGGTGGTAAAATATATTAGTTGTTCTTATTCTTAACAGATAAAATGATCCCTGCTCTTATCTTATTTAAATATTTATATAAAATATATCTGTTATGTGCAGATTGATACATAAGAATTGGTGAATGAATATACTTTTCTGGTGGGCTGACTTTGGCTGGTTGCCAGATGCCTACCCAACTATTCTCTAATAAATTGGAAAAGCTTGTGTGTTGGGTTAGACAAGGAGATCACTTACCGATTGTTGTCACAGACAAAACAGATGCAATTTGGGGAATATTGATTTAACTTATTTAATTTAGTTTCCTAATGTCCTACCATGGATAGGAGAAACTTTCATTTGTTCAGACTATTAAATGTATTTAAAGAAACGGGATGTGAATAACTCCTAAAACTTGGCTTTCTCATATCCAGGTAACTACAAATCCTTGGCAAACAAAAAATGGAAATCCCAAAGAGGACACATACCAATAGTTGGAATAGTTTCACAATAGTGTTTGATTTGTTGTTTGATTCTTTTTTGAAACTATAAATTGTGGCATCTCTTTCTTTGGCCATTTCTTAGAATTAATTCTACCTCAAATTAATTATTAATTATTGAATGACTATGTCATCAGTATCCTAATCTGAGGACAACAGAATCATCAGTAATGTCAGATCATTATTCTGGCAGGACTGTAGAAAAGAGGCTGTCTGACAGATGTTACAAATAGTTTTAAAAAAGACTTTTATTGATAGAAAGGATACTTTGACTTGTATTTGCAGTTAGGAAATGCTTCATCAGATAGTGAAAGGGTATTATTGAAGAGTTTGTTACAGCACTTGTAACTAAGTACCTAAGCACATTTTTTATTTTACCTTAAGTTTATTTTAACTTTAATTTTTTTTGCTGTACAGCAGAGTTGCAGTATGTGTTATTATTAGATGATTGGTTCTTACATTCTACACACAGACAACTTATTATTTCCTGTCAGCTTCAAAACAGGTTGAGTGCTTTCTTTTCTCCTTGGTGAAGTGCCTTGAAGGAGTAGTTCCTGTAGTTCACCTTTACCTTTTTCATTCAAATGTGTGATTTATTTTTTTTCACAGTTGATTTCTACCCAAAATGCAATATTAGTCTCCGTCAACTCATGTTTGATGAAAATATGACAGTATATTCAGGCTGACAAAAGCACTCCACTACTATTTCACAATACAGTGGTAGGAAAAGCCTTAGAGGGCTTGACGTTTTAGAAGCAGCAAGAGTGTTCCTGTATTGATTTCTAGTAGAGAATGTTTTTACAGTGTGAAAAAGTAAAATCTTATGAAAGATAGATATTATTTTCATGTATCCAGAGAGGGGAGGAAAAAAGCTTTCTCAATACCATAAGTCCTAAACCTTTAATACCAATAGAATGGAAAAACAGGTTTGGAACTTAAAATGTAAGTTAAAGGAGGTCATCACAGAGCCCCTGCTCAGTGTAATAATTTTCTGTATTTAATGGAAAATACTAATTTTAAAAACTTTCATGTTTGTCCCTATAGCAACAAGGATCTTGCATTAATTAATTTGCTAGTGTTTATGCCACACAGGAGGTATAAAACTCTGTACACATAGTACAAACCTATTTTCATGGGTTTTACCTTCTTTGTAGTGTTGTTATGTTTATGCACTAAGTGCTTTTGATGAATTTTGAATCTAATTTTTCAAGTATTTATATCTGATTAAAGGTAACACTATCCTTGAGTGCAATAAAATCTTCATTACAACAGTGCTTTTATTGTAGCCTTTTTCCTTGTAAGATGAGAAAAATAATTTAAATGCAAGAAATGAAATGTTTAAAACACCTTATTTGGCAAACCTTCAAAGTCACCGTTGATGAAAATTAATAGCATTTAATTTCCCATGAGCATTACTTTTCATCCTTTAGAAAATCTATCATTTAGTTTCTCGATGAATGGCTTGATTCAGAGAAAATTCATTTCAAGGACAATTCATTTTTAAAAAATAATTAAAAAAAATCAAACAAACAAGAAGGTTGTGTTAATGGAACAGTTATGGGTATTGGAACTTGGGTAGACACTGGTATGCTGTGCAGAATATAGCAATATATCTGGCAGAGCCTTTGCTTCTTTTTGTGTTTGATCTGGTTCTACAGTAACAATATTTTAATTTTCTCGTATGCAAAAAATGTTTATGCTCATCTCCTTTCCTTACCTACTAAGATCATATATTCTCGTTTACATACTAGTTCTGTGTAAATATAATCTGACCTTATCTAATACATTGCTTCTTTTCTTAATTAAAGTTGTGTCTGATATAAAAAAAACCCGTAAGTTGAACACTTCATGTGAGCATGTCAGGAATAGACTTTCACTGTAGGCTGCTATTATCCTCTGTGTGTTCTCTACATGATAAATTTCTCACACAGTTTCTTCATTTTAAATAGATTCTTGTAGTATGTAAATATCTTGCCTTGATAGTTACCTAACACGCTTTTTAATGAGGCTTTTTCAATATGTTTTATGAAACAAACATCACGATGTAAGATGTATATTTTGTAAGTATCCTGTAGATGGGGTTCCCACCCCATTAATAGTAATCAGGTTCTGAAGGATACGTAAGAATGGAGAGGATGTAATAGATATGAAATGGTAGGATTTTTTTTGGAGGAGGGCTAAGCTGGAGTTTTAAGAAAATATTCTTTTATATAGGTTATAATCTAGTTCAGCATTCTGGAATCTTTGCTAATAGGACAGGATGTGCTTACATGATTTATTATTATTATTGTTGTTGTTATTGTTTGGCATCATAGTTCAATATTTACAATGAAGCAGTAGTTGTGTTTTCTGATTCTTTCTTCTGGATCAGATCTTCTGGATCTTTCAATTTCATTTAAATTTAGACAATGAAGCCACATGACAACATATTTTGTAGCTTTTAAGGACTTTGTATTTCTGTTTTATTGCTTTGCTTTCCCACTCTTCCCATTTTTACAAGTTTGTGGGTCTCTGCTTTTCTTTTTAACTCACAAGATAGTTCTACAACCTTGCTCACCTCTAACAGCACCTCAGTAATGAAACTTAGAAACCTTATCTGCTCTATTACTCAGCTTAACAATTGTAAAGTCTGAATGTTTCCTGCTGTGCAGTCTGACTTGTCCTTTGATATAGAAATGCCTCTTTCTAAAACTGTAAATTCATATGTATAGCTGGCAAGGGTAACAACCTAGAAAGAGCCCACTTAGGGTGACTGCTTATCTTTGCAGTTCCTTGTTCGTGTGGTGTAATGCCTTGTGGCATTTAAAATTTGTCTGCAATGTACTTGATAAATGTGCAGCAGAATGTTGTGTTTTGTTGCTGGCGTTTCAGTGTAAGATCTCAAAGTAGTGGGTCATCTGTTTCAAAACAGTGGGAAGATGGAAAAAAACAACTAAATGCTCAGCAAGGTTGTTTGAATGGAAGCTGTTATCAAAGCTGACAAAATGGAGGGTAGATATAACTGGAATGTATGAGGAGAAAACAGGATTCAAGGCTTAGTTGAACTTTGCAGGAGAAATCTTGGCACATGGAGTTGAACAGATCTATAATGATGCTGTGAAAAGAAACAAACCTGGATAGGTATAGCTAAAACCAAATGGGTTAGATCATCCTAACTTCAAGAAACGAGAGAAAGTTTGTCAGTCGTAATCTAGTAGTATGAACTAAATCGCTCTTTTAATGCTGTATAGAAGAGAAACAGTGATAAATGGAGGGTTGGACTCGGTCAAACTTGGAAAAGGGGAAGACAGAATCCATTCATTGCTAACTGTTGACTCAGAATGAGTCTGTGAGTCTTCCTTGTTTAGCAAAATAATGGAAGAAGTAGTGAGCAAGTGGGGACAAATGGTGAATTCAGCTGTGCTGTGCAGGTGTATGCTTTATGAAAATATAGAGAACCTGAACCACTTGAATAAAAATATGTTTTCTGAGAACAGAATACCTGTATGCACTGGAAGCAGACAGTTCTGATCCTACGATTGCTATAGCTGAGAGGACTTAAAGAGTATGGACCAAAACTCCACGTATGAAGCATATTTGTGAGTAAATAAAAGACTTCCTGAAACAACAGTGGCAAAAATAAGTATGAAAAGAGCAAGAGTAATTAGGGACAAAGGGTTTCTTGTCTCAAGGGGGCGTTGTACCTTTGATTTGTCAAGAAATTACCATGATTCATTTTGCTAGAACTGGTGCCTACCTTTAGGGTGAAATGGAAATTATATTACACTTAACTGCCTTCAAAATAATATCAACAATTTGTTCATTTGTACTATCAGTATTTGTTCTGAACTGTTCATATAGCTCTTGGTAGTTACGACACTCTAGTCTCTGAAGATAAGCCTTAATCTTTGATCACCAGTTGGATTTTTTCTGTTTACTCACAGCAGTATTTGTTTTCAGTCTTTAGAGGGGGAGAAGATATCATATAGATGTAATCAAAGTGTAATTCTGCTGCAAGAACTACGTTTACTGATAATGATGCTTCTGATAGTTGTATACTGAGGTCAATTAGAATGAATACTTTGTTACTGTTTACAAGTATCACTTACTGACTTTGATGCATATGAGATTAGACTAATTCCTCAAAAGTCAGCAAGGTCCAGTGACTGGGTAGTCAACTGTTGTGCATATGTATGTGCAATGGGAAGAGAGAGATAACATACTGTTCTACAGCATTTAGAGATGTTAATGCAATCAGCATGGAAAGTACTAAAACTGATGCAAAGCAGTCTTCTTTTTCCCTTCTTGTCTTTCTCCAGCATTTACAAATCTGAAGCTAATGCAAAGAGGTGTGACCAGATAGTAAGGAAATACTATTACTTTTGTTGTTGTATTCTATACATATAGGTATGTATAGAATACATGTATAGAAATTATATTTTTCTTTGTGAAAGACATGTAAAATAACTGAATCTGCATATTAGACTGATTATTCAGAGTCTCATTAATGGAATCTACATCATCTTCAGTCTCACAAATCTATAGCAGAGACTTTGAAAACCAGGAATTCAGGAACCTTTAATGATACAAATGTTGTCTGCCTGAATTGCTGCAGGAATGAGAAGTTTTCTGAACAGAGTTTTAAATGCATGCTGATTAGAAAGACTTTCAATATTTAACTTAAAACTGTATTCACAGTATTTGTCTGATATGCCAGCTTTGGTAGGTGTGTTAGCTTTTCTATTATCTCTTATTAATGCAGAAATATGTTTCCTTTTTCAACATCAGAGAAGATAATTTGCAGTGGTTACACTAAGTTTTATGGTATAATGTGTTATTTATGCATTCTTGAGCCAATAAAGATGAGAATTTCCTTGCAATTCCATCATCACCGTTGTTTAGCCTTTGTCAAATAGAGATACAACAGCATTTTAGTGAGAATGAGTGTTACAGTTCTTTCCCACTTGCTTTTTAATATAACATTCTGAAATGCTGTATCTTAAAGCTTGCTTGAAATGGATGCTTTTGACGTTTGAATCTCTTTCTCTGTTTACGATTGGCTGATCACTTCATTCCTTAATGCACCACAAGAGTGTGTCATAGTACAGTAAATGATCTGTATTACTGAATATCTGTTACAGATTTGGTGAAAGTTGAGGGGAAAACCCTTAACAAATACAGACTTTGGAAATAAGATCTGTTGTAATTCTGTAGTAAAGCTGAAGAAAGGTGGTTCTGTAATTGGAAGATACGTAGGCATACATTCAACTAAAAGACTTTCTCACACTTTTTTTTTGCTAAGTGAGGTCAATGTTATTTCCTGCAAGTTTGTATTTTCAATGAAATTAGCAAACAGTATCCTGTAACCTAGAACCTAGATTCTTTTTGTGTCAGCATTGAGAACACGATATGTTACTTGTCCCTTTTAATTTTTTATATATATATCCATATGTATATTTAAATCCAGAGAGAAGACATATTGGCACTTTTTGTAACTAACCATATCAACCTAAAACCCTCTCTCTGTGTAATGTTCATATATATATTGATAGATATATTAATATCAGTCAATCAGGGGAGTTCTAATAGCTTGTTTCCCTTATAGATTGCTATTGACAAATAGTTTTCTGGTGTTTAATGAGTCTTTAACAATAAGAAGCTATAGCACTTACTGAGCATTGTACATGAGAGTCCCTGTATCCCAAAGAAAAGAAAACAGTTTGCAACCTTAATAATTTGGTGTCTAGTGGTATGTGATGCAATTTCCTCATACTGTAAACAACTTCACAAATGTATTATGAATACAGAAATTTTACCTGTTATAGTTTGTAGTTTAATGATTTTCTGATAAATGAACTTGTGGCTACAGTTCCTAGATGTTCCTTGTTTTCTTTTCGTCTTTGTTACTTTTCTGCTTTGTTAGTTTTCTTCTTTTTAAAGGCTTTCTTGAAAAGAAGCAGAACTTTAATAGACATTCCATAAAGTCATTGAATAAATGATCTTTGCCTCATTTTGTATCTTTTTATCAGTACTTTTTATTAGTATTTTTTCTGTATTAGACCCATCCAAAATCAATAGTTTAAATGGTCATTCTTCTGAACAGCCTTGAATAATTGGCTGATTACAGGATATATTAAAGCTTATAATCTAAATGAAGGTATGCTCCATTTACCTTTACTTGCAATCTCACTATGGCTTGAGACTATGAGAATTTAGTGTTTAGTATCTTGAGCACATGGATTCTTAATGGTATAACTCACATGCTTAGACAGTATGCCCCATAATAGTGTAATCTTTTGCTTGACACACAATGCACTGGAACATCTAAAACCTCATTAAGTATTCCTAATGACCTATTTCAACCACTGTTAATGGACTAGGCAGCCTTTAAATGTGTCTAAAGTAGCGTGTTAAGTAGAAACTTCCGAAAGTAGAATATGTTGGTAAATCGAGTTGTTTCCAGCTTGAGTGTATGAGGTCAGTGAGATTTCTTGGCCTATAGAAAGCTCATAGTAATACCTACCTTTTCTGAACTGTTTTAACACCCCTGACTCCCCAAGAAAAACAGAACAACTGATGACTTAAATTTGAACATATTCACAAAGCTGAGTTAAGAGTATAATACTGGTGATTGTCAGGTCCAAAAGTTGTGGCATGTTTTTGGAGTGTGAAACATCAAATCTGGAATTCATTCGGTATGTTAAATCATGGACTTGTTCCTCTCTGTTTTCTGTTCCTTGTAGAGTGATTGTCTATCCTAACATCTTTTGCTAAATGCTGTAATATACTTTAATTAAAAGCAAAGTAATACTTCCAGACCTCTTCTCCCAATAACTGTCTGAATAGTTATTAAAGTGCTAATTAATACTTTTAGCGAGTAAATGGTTTTAAATAGCTAAATAATTATTAAGCATACTTAAATGCTGCTATAAAATAACTGCTAGATCAGGAAGAGGTTTTGTGATAGCTACTAAGATCAAGAATTTTCTTGGTTTTTTTTCCTGAACATCTTGTTCATTGTGATCAATGTTTGACCTTTACATCTATATAAAATAGTCTAAATTTAGACTCTTCAGATATTACTTTTGTACTGTTCTCTTTTAGCTTTTGTTTTAATGTATGAATTGTTATAGAAATTGTTTTAATTGTTGCTGCTGGATCCTATTTTGATGTCAAGATGCTGTGGTTTGAGGTCAGCTTGAGCCCTCTTTTCAGTAGTATCTTGCTTCTTTCTTGATTTGATTAGGTTTTTGGTGTCAATGTAATGTTGCTATGCTGTTTAAGAGAATAAAGACTCAGGTTTGCCATACAGGCACCAAAATGTAATTTCAAACGAGAGTACTGAAAGGTGAAAAATGGATAGCATGAGTGACCTCTTCAATTTAAAGAACTTATTGGAAACTAATTGTTAGTGTTTGGTTGGAAGTCCTCATACTCTTGTCAGAAAGTTACTTTGCATATACAGATTATGACTGAAATCTTACTAATGATAGTAAATTCCCTCTGCAAGCTACGTAAAGCTATTAATGTAATAGTATATTGAGGAGTTACAACACACACTTGCGCAAGGCAGTTCTTTATTCTTAACTTTTTTCTACAGAACGTGAACTGTATTGTTTATATTAATCTATCAAGAAGCTAATGCCATTACTGATACCTGGATTTATTTCTTAAATATGGCAACCATGCACTTGGGGATTTTTTGTGACATTGATTGACACTGGCTTAAGTTATAGAGCTGTATAATTTATCTATCCTACAGGTACTCCATTGTGCTCTAGAGATTTGATGTTCATTAAGATTTCTTTATTGCTCTTAAGGAGTTATTGTTTCTAGGTAGTTCGAAAGATATATTAATGCTGCTTTAGTGCTGACTCTGTACTACTTTAGATTTCTTAGTAAATTTTCAACGTATATTGCTGTCTTTCTATACATTATTCTTTAATTGCACATACATTATGTGAAATCAGTTTAATGTCCCATGTTGTGTTCTTGTATCACATCTTTTTGTTTTGTATCCAGATACTTTTTAAAAACTATTTATGCATTCCGTTTTGACTTTCTGCTTCCTCCTGTCTTCACCATAGCAACCAGATACTTGAATCTTTTTTCAGCCTGTGCTGTGTCTTATATTACTTTGACCTTTGTATATTTAAAAAGATTCCAAACTTTACTCATCTTACATACTTACTATAAACAGGTCTTACTAGAAACAGGTCATACTGAATAACTTACTAATTTGTGCTTCCCTGTAAACCTTTTAACCTCTACTTTTTTGATATCTAGATATGTATGCTATTGTTTGAGACTATGAAGCTAAGAATATATTTTTTTCTTCTTCTTTGTGTTCCAGTTTAGAACTGTCATTTCAGACCCATTTCAAATATTTGATGAAAAAGCTAATGCTTAGTATATGTTGAAAGTAATGGCTATGCAGCTTTAGGTATAGATTTTTTTTTTCCAAGTGTGCAACAGTAGCAGTTTTTTCAGATGTATTTTATATTGTACTTATGGGTTTTAATATATCTATAGAGAATTATAGAAATACTACCTTATACTTTCTATACAAAGCAATGTCATCTTAATCCAAAGTATCAGTTCTTCTTAGAAAATGCATTTATCATGGTAGTTCTCAGAAGAAAATTACAATGCAGTATTTTGTGGATTTCTCTAATGCATAAAAAAGGATTTTCCTAACAACCTTCAGATAATATACAGGTCATAGTTTAGAAATAATTATGCTTCTATATAAGTATAATGTTTTGTTTTTTAAGTTTACATTAATATTTTTGAATATCCATTGACAAAAGCATGAATTATATCTGAGTACAATGTATAGTCAGTCAATCTAGATCTGTGTGTTGATTTAAAGTTCACTGGGCAAGAAAAAAAGACTATTTTAAACATTGAACAGCTCTGTTTTTGTTTTCTTTTCATTATTATTTGTAGCTTCTTTGCTTGCATCTATTTTCAGAAAGTAGAAGGAAGAAAGTAACTCTCTGGATTATTTTTATGGTGAGATAGCTGTTGTAAGTAGATTTATCATATGAAGTCTCAGTGTACTGTAGATCTCAGTCAAACTGAAAAAGTGGGTTGGTAGTAAGGCAAATTATAGATGTGAAGTGCATGTCCTGGACACTTACTAATGAATGGTTTATGTTGGTACTGACGATCAACAACAACGTTATAGAGCTAGAATAACCTTGTGGATTTCTGTCTCAATGTCCTGTGTTTACAAGTGGACAGTGTAGAAAAATACCCTTTCTCAATGTTTGGTTTGAGATGGTACTGAATATAGTTCATTTTGGTAATTGCAATGGCACAAACTCTCCAGTATTTGGGGACCTAACTTTTAAAATATTAGTCTTTTTGACTTATAACCTAGTGGCTATTTAAAATACTTGAAACTTTATGGAAAGAAATACAGCTAAAGCTTTGGAAGTAGAATTTTACATTACTTCAGTGTCTAACACAGTACAGTCCTGGTTATCTACTATGTTAGTGTGAGCTGTTTCATTGTAGCCATAAAAAACTGAAGTCTCTACTTTGAAGTGGGGAAACTGCTGTGTAGCCTCCCTCCTTCCTGTTACAGGGCAGCGTAAACTCAGTCTTGTTTTTGTTCAGGTTGACTGGGCAAATGGCATTTTGGATCTAACTAAGTAAGTTTGAAAGAGCAGCAGCTCCCTATTTTCTTTCTGAGAAACAAAGGCTTAATTTTTTTAAGATACAAGTTGGAATTACCGTCCTGATTTTGAATATCAATTAAATGTGTGCTTCTAAAGCCCTTCACCCCAATTATAAAACGTGACGTGATGAATATTTTGTTATGATGCAGTATCTTTTCTTGTGTTCTTAGCCTGAATTTAGCATCAATAACACAAGCTCTCTGAAGTGTGTTATAAAAAAGGAAATTAAAAAGATGACTTTTTTTTCAGAGGTTCATGGTCTGAACTATGAGCATCTTCATCCTGCCTAATGGAGGCAGACCAGTGTATTTGGCTTCAAGCAGAGTTCATGCCACTTTCTTTCCTGGAGTTGTTCAGTATTTTATACCTCCGTGCTTGCGGAAAAGAGGGAGGGAAAGACAGAAGAGCTGACAAAGAACTTTTAGTGATCGTTGAATGATGTTTACAAGTCTTGATTTCTGAAGGCAGAAACTAGAAAATTCTCCAAATTAATACATGGTATTGTCTCATTCGTCTTGCACTTGATTTTGGATAACATTGAACTGTCATGTTACTTTTTTTTGTTTGTTTGTTTTTACATGGGGAGAAGGTTTCCTTTCTTACTAGAGAAAGTTTCATCCATCCAGAATGCACGGATACTACAGGGTTTTTTGTTGTTTTTTTTTTGTTTGTTTGGGTTTTTTTGTTTTTTTGGGGTTTTTTTGGTTTTTTTTGTTTTGTTTTCTGGGGAGATGAGGGGGCAGTGTTGTTGGGGTTTTTTTGTTGTTGTGTTTGGTTGTTGGGTGTTTCGTTTGTTTGGTTTTGTTTTCTTTTGTTTTCTGGTTTACTTTCCTGCTAAACTTGTGTCCCCAAAGTCTGTCCAGGTAAAACTGTGATGGGTATATGTCCTTGCATCTTTGGATACGCTTGAAGTGCAGTGGAGCCCTAACAGAGAAAACAATTATAATGGGTAGATGAAATTGCATTTACCTCCTGTTTTCCATAAAACACTGTTAGTATCATCCAGTTCACTGTTCCATTTTCCAAACTAAATATGTGGAGTACAACAACCTTTAGAATGTACTCTTTCCAGAGTAATCATTAGAAGTGTGAGAACTATAGGAAAAACAACACTTAAGTAGACAGTAATATGCTTATAAAGGGCAAATTTAGAGAAAAAACCCCAAAACCACAACACACAAAACACAAACAATAACTACAATGGAGATTTCTAAATACCTCTCCTTTCTTGCCTTAAGTTGGTCAGGTTAAACCTAAACACATCTGTTGCAAGTTTGTCAAATTCTCAGTTGTAGTGGCCCCAAAAAGCTTCATTTGCAGATGTATCAGGCATTGTTACAAGGGAAATGGGTGGGATTTAGGATGAATAAGCATTGATTGCCATATGGGGAGGTCTTTATGCTAATGTGGCTGTTGGCTGCTTCAAGTGCATTTATGCTTTTATCAGCTACTCTGCTGCTGGTATGTCCAAGCATCATATTGTTTCTGAAAGAGCAATATTTGTTCTGTTAAACTCCAGGATGCTATTCCAGGTAAATGATGGTGTATGAGTAAAACATCTCATTGTCTACACTATGAATGCCTATATAAACAACTATTTGAGAGAGAAATTACTTGTTAGTACTTGAAATTCATTGAGACATGTTGTCTATATGTATGTATGTAACCTTTCTATTTCTGAATTTGTGGAAGTGCTCTTATGTTGGAAAGTAGAACTGCATGTGTACATCTGATAACAGATCTCAAAGAATTTAACTTACTGACAAATAACTTTTTTTCCCTCAAAGTAATACTGACATCACAGTATTGATGTGCTTTTTTACTCAGTGCTGCCTTTGGGAAGCAGCTGCTACAGAAAACAATCTATTGATAAACAGGTTGTTTTAAACTGTAGCTGAAATCTTTCCTTCCTCCTGAAGAACACTTACTACTGGTTGTTTGATGCAGAGAAGAAAACTAGATTTTGTGCCCTCTGTTTTTGTTTGGTTTTAATGATTCTTGTTCAGCATTCCATCTGGAATTGACACATTGCTGTGTCACAGTGTCATTATGTGTGCTCTTTCCTATGGCAGGGGGAAATGTCAATTTAAATCTGGTTTTATATATATATATATTTTTTAGCTGATTACCTTCTACATAAATTGACATCTCTAGCTGTTGCTGCAGTCCCGTGTATTAACTTATTCCAGAAGTGAAGAGTTTAGGCAGAATACAGATTTCTAATGGACTTTCAACTGCAATATTTTTCTGCATCTGAGGCAAGACTCACTATTGAAACTGTCCTTTCCTTTTTGTAGCTCTTATTTCATCAACAATTTTTTTTTCATCATAGTAAAAAACAAAAATCAAGTTATTTCGGCAGATATCTGTCACTGAATAATAAAAAGAATCCGCCTTTTTGTCATGAAGTCAGCCTTCTAACTATGAATAATTTTCAAGAAATAATGGTTCTCTACATAAGGAGATTTTTTTTGTTGTTGTTGATGAAATAGAGCACTTCCATTTCAACAACTTCCTCAGAAACTAGAGATAAATGTAGAGAAAGTTATCCTCTGACTTTCAAAAGGTTGATTTTTGGGGCAGGAAAAGCAAGAGATAATGCAGCACTGAAATGAGTCTTGTAGAAAAGACAGGGAACATTATCAGGACACAACAGTTTGTCAACACAGATAGACATCTGAAAGATTATTTTAATGTATTTTTTAAGTAATCTTGATTGGGTTTTTTTACTATCTATGCATTAGAATAACTATAATCTGGATTAGGTGGATGTAATATTTTATCACAGAAAGGCAGACATATGTTGGATTTTCCACTGATACTTCACTTTTTTTGCTATTACAGCAAATTATTTTTGGACACTTAGGGGAGACTGGAAGATTGGGGGATAGCTTTTTTTTTTCTTACTCTGGAGAAATAACAATATTAAGAAAACCAAGAACGCTTTTTCTTTAACTTGTTATGGAATAAAACTATGCTGTTATATATGCAGCTCTTTTCCATTGTGGCTTGTTTTAGCATTGTGTACTTGATCTGAATTATTTTGTTATATTACTATATATGACACTGATTTTCTTTGAAAGGAGTACAGTAAAGTACATAACAGCTTTTTAAAGATGGTTTGTGATTTAGAAGTCGTATAAATTATTCTTGTTATTTTATTAGTGTTTAAACTAGGTAATGAATGGCAAGCTAAGCTTCAGTATATATCACATGACAATTTCATAAATATTACATCTTCTACTGAGCTCTGAGCTCAGACATTTCAACATTTGTCATGTGATCTGGAGAAATTCCTACCTTAGAAAATACAATGCAGTTAGGTCATTAAATCCTAAAATATGTTAGGATTTCTGCAGTTGCTAATGAAATGTCTTCTTTTCAAAGCTTCTGAACAGGACAGATGACTTTTTAAACTAATTGTAATTCACTGAGGCACCCCATCATCTATAAGAAAGTTCACCTCTGCACTGTTCCTGTCCAGCTGTTGTCTCAAACAATTATCAGCAAGTTATTGTTCTGGTATGAGCCGTGTCATGCTTGAAAGTGAGAATAAAAAAATTAATGAGGGTGCATGAATGCTGGTTGATGAAGGTTAAGTAGATACAGTTGTGCTCTCCGTGTTCTTTACTATGACTGTTGAGATTGAGGTAATGTACTCTAATGAGACCACACAAACAAATGTGTGGATTGACAGCTCTTGATTTAGCAATAAAAAATGTTGGCTGAAGCTGCATTTTGTTTCAGCCTAACACTTGGGTTGCTTGTGCACATAAGGACCTTGAATTTAATTTATACTATGGAACGTTATTGTTGTTTTGTTTGTTCAATTCAATTATGTAAATCTATCTTTTTTGCTTTTATTAGAAAAAGTGTATATACTTTTTGGTGATGATTGCAAAGGAATCGTGCATCATTTAGTGATTACGGCAAGAGAATATTGAGGGGGGTGTATTTTTGTTGGGAAAAAAAGGCTTAGTACCTGTTTTGTAAGGTAATTTCAAAAATCAGAGGACTGTATTGTAGATTGGTTAGTCCAGTATCAATGATATGCAGAAATACTGAAGAGTTTTTCTACAAAATTATAAACAAAGATATAGATTTTCTTTTATTTTTTTTTTAAATATGTATGTGTCACATTCACGGTATGAAAAGCAAATTCTGCCAGACAGTTGATAAAATTTGATTTCTTTAGAGAAGATGATAATTCTAGTAAATGTGATAGATTTAACCTCTGAACTGCAGCAGGATTACCTCTGTGTCAGTATTAATGAAAAGCGGGATTAGCTGCTGACTTGTGAAACAGATAAATTCAAGAGGAGGTTAAATATCAAAAAAGGATGCATTGGACTATGAGGCTATTAGTACAGTTTCTGAAGGATCATTTTGGGGAATAATTATTTATTAAATAGTCTCAATGGTTTGTTGTATATGTTAAGCGAAGAACTTTGTGATGGCAGAATTTGGAGGTATTCTCAAATTGAAGCAGGTTAGGATGTTACAGGTAAGATGATGGATGAGTAGTAGAAACACAGTTAATTAAATTTGGGAACAAATCCAAATACTTAAGTATGATTGGCAAATTTTGCATTTAGATTTAAGTCCATCAATTCAGAAAGAACTTGTTCTACTTAAGTTGATTTCAAGCCATCTCAAGATATTTATACTACATGTATCATCTACAGGGTAAGAACCACAGGACTTTTCTGCACAAAACTTAACCTGTAACTTCACTTGTCTGTATTTAAACAGTATTTTTGGCACTTAACAAATTTCAGTATGTTTTGATTCCTTGTTCACGTTGCTAAATGTTACTTTATTTGCTTAACTGGTATTTAAGAGCATGCTACTTAGTTCACAGCATCTCTGTCTGACACTGGGAGGAAATAGAGAGTGAAAAGGATGGGTAAGAGGGTGAATACAGAGAGACAGATAGGACGAGCAACTACTAACTATCCTTTATGTTACAGTTTTGTAGCAGTTGTTAAAATGTTTGTTACTGTCTTTGTATAGCCTTGTTAGCATCCATCTGCTAATATTTTATTATGGAGACCTAAAATAGCTGACTGACTCCTTAAAAAAGTGTCAGAGTATCAGTGGTCTTTGCAAATGGAGAGTGCGAGTGCAAGTGCACCTGTGTCCCAAGAAAGCAAAAAAACCAACCTCGTAGTAATTCATGGAAACACAGAATGGTAGGGCTGGAAGGGACCTCCAGAGATCATTGAGTCCAACCCCTCTGCTAGTGCATCTGAGAAAGCAGCTGTCTCAAACTAACACTTTCCCAGTCCATTTAAATGCATTTCATATTGTATAAGAGCATAGCATGGAATTTGGCTTTCCTTGTGGTCAGAGAATCAGAGCCTAAGCTAAGCGGTGCTTATGCCTGACATTTAACAGTGTGACCATAGACTTTAAGTTTGCGCTGGAATTTCAGATCTTTACTTAAGTACATATATGTATGTATATGTATGTATCAGTTTTTTACCAAAATGAAAAAAAACCAACCCAAACCTAAGGGAAGAAGAGCAGAACAAATCCTGGATTTCACAGAATTGTTTCCAGTAGGGAAGCATTGCCGTTAATATGTTTACAAGTCACGCTTTGTAATGTAACTTTCAGTTCTACTGTCCCAGACTCAAGACAGATTAAATCACAGATGCATAGAAGCTGCTGGTATCATCAGGTGAAGAGATTAAATGGATTTGAAATCTTTAATTAAGAAAAAGCAGAGATCATGTTGTAGCACTAAGATGTTTTCTTATTCCTTTAGAAGAGCATTAGGAAGGGAAAAAAACTATTTAAACCAAGAGAAATAGATATAAACTAGTCATGAATAAATTTAAACTGCAGATTGGTTCCAGTCAGGTAGATCAGAGAGGTTCAGGCACACTTATCTTGTGAATGCATCTTTAAGAAAAATAGCTCAGTATTTTGAAAGTAGACTTAACAAAAATATGAAAAATGTGTATGTTGTGCTTTTATATAGGAGCGACCTGCTCCTTTGGACCATGAGAGTTTCTATATTACATTTATTAGATGGTGCTATAGTTAGTATTACTGTAGCAAACATTTACATGTAAGATATAGACTTGCTTTCCTTCATTTTCTCTCCCCTGTTTCCATACACCATGTAAGGTAAATGTTTCTGAGCAGCTGGTGCAGCAGTAGTGCATGAGGGAGAGGCTGGGCTGCAGTTTGCGGGATGGGAAATCCCCAGTGATTTGGCTGGTTCTTGGCTTGCCTTCCACGTATCCCAGCTTCCGGGGGTTGTAATAATAATGAGTAAGGATTCTTGCTCTGAATGTTCAAACCCAAGCATGTGACCTACAAGTCCACTGCTACTTTCAGGTAGCCATTCAGAATAATGCCATCATCTTGGAGATCTAGAGATACTGTACTGCCTGGTTATGTACTGATGTCTGATATCTTGGGTTGGTAAAAGTGACCCATCCAGATCACCAGGCATACTTGAGGTGCTTTTGAGGTATTTCAGGGACTGTTGTGTTAAAGTGCTGTTTATTTCTGATGTTCTTGGTCTCCTGCTACCTGTATAACTTTGTCAGTCCACTCCTGACCATGGCTTCCTCATTCAGTGTCAGCCAGGATACTCCAGCCCCTCCCTAGTAATCCCAGTTTGCTATTCTCTCCCCTCTGCCCTTTCAGTTTGGAATCCCATGTACTGATGTTTCTTCCCACAAATTAATGATCAGCCCTTTGTCAGGTTAGTACTGCCCATACCTTTCTGGTGTGTGAGGCACTGACAGTACTGTGAGGTGACAGCAGTGGCTTAGTAAGCTTTTTGTCCCTCTTATGTCAGATCATTCATTCCTGCCCTTGCACTCCCCTGTCTCTTTTGCTGCCATGTCCCGTTTTTTTTGTGCAGTCACTTGATGCATTAGATTGAAAGCCTGATCCAGTGTTACCCTGCTGGAAAGATCTTAAATTGTTTTAAGTTGAGATCAGAGGTTAATAAAAGAATTAAAAATAACATCAGAACACACAGAGTACCCTTTGAAAAGCTGTGTTCAGTGAAAGCACTTACAAAAGCATACTGTATAGTGCAGTACGTGTTCTGCAATGAAATGACTTTTACATAATAACTAGTATAAATCGCCTTTTTTTGTGAGTACCTTGAGGTATTGTTCATCTATAAAGATATGTAGTAAAACACTGATTTTGAGAGCTCAGTGCCAGTAAGACTATACAACACTGCATGGATTTATGAAGTGAAATTAAAACCATAGTTTAAAGGAAGGAGATGAGATTTTGATGAAATCATTTTTCTGTCAGAAGTATGTCTTCAACTTAGGTGTAGATATAGGTGATACTGGTTACCTTGAGATCTTAAAATAACAAATGTCAAATCAATTATGAAAAATGTTTATCTAGGTGAAAAAATGTTTATTAAGATATTATAGTGTACTGTTCTGAGAGAAACAACCCTTAAATACAAACAAATATTTAATTAAAAATATGTAACTATTGTTTAGAATTTAATGCAGTAGGCAATTTTGTGACTTCGTTTTGTGCCATATTCCAGTGACAGATGAACATGGTGCTGCTAGATGGGGGTGTGCAATTCCCTTTCTTGTTTGACACAAGTGTTTACGTGGCTCTGCAGTGAACTGGAGCAGGGAACTGGCAGAATTGAAAACTAACTTTTGGCATTCGCTATACAGATAAAAGTATGCTGGTCAGTATAAAGAATTAGGAAAAAGGCTGGAATGGTGCCTTTCAGATGCAATGCCAGCTTCTGCTCGACTAGGATCATGGGATGGTGCTCTGTGAGCACCTGAGCACATTTGTCAGTTGATGCTGTATGGAATTGTCCTGAGTGATGTCTTCTGCCCTGCTCCTGGTAACATGGTTTGCCCTACTCTGGTGCTCACTAGATTACAAGCTGATCAATCTTATTACTTTGGTAGAAAACCACCCACTATTTTATTTTTTTTTCTTGATAATTTTCCTGACATTTTAGTGAGTTGAAGGTTTTGAAACAGCTTATTTTTGGGCTGGCTTTTCCAGAAATGGTAGGAATATGCAGCCAAGAGAAAAGATGAGTGTGTGAGAGTAGTGGCCTCCCATCTGTTACCAGGAGTTCTCTGCTATGTCTGCACACTGATTTGTGTAATCATAGAATAGAATAGAATAGAATAGAATAGAATAGAATAGAATAGAATAGAATAGAATAGAATAGTTCGGGTTGGAAGGGATCTTTAAGGTCATCTAGTCCAACACCCCCTGCATAAAACAGGGACATCTTCAAGAAGATCAGGTTGCCCTGTCCAGTCTGACTTCCAGTGTTTCCAGGAATGGGGCATCAACCACCTCCCTGGGGAACTTGTGCCAGTGTTTCACCACCTTCATTGCAAAAAATGTCTTCCTTATATCTAGCCTAAACCTACCCTCTCAATTTAAAGCCATTACCCCTTGTTCTATCACTGATAGAGTTTTTCTTCATCTTTCTTGCAGGATTCCTTTAAGTACTGGAAGACCACTATAAGATCTCCTTGAAGCCTTCTCTCTAGGTTGAACAGGCTAAGCAGGGTGCTGGGCCATATCATTTAAACTGGTTTTTTTTTTTTTCCTCTTACCTTGAATACCTTGAAAGATTTGACTAGATTATTCTTGAGGTCCCTTTCAACCTAGTATTCTATGATTTTATTAACTCTCTTAGTGTGTCCTCATAGGAGAGGTGCTTCAGCCCTCTGATCATTTTTGTGACCCTCCTCTGCACCTGCTCCAACAGATGCATGTTCTTCTTGTGCTAAGGACTCCAGAGCTGGACTCTACTCCAGGTGAGATCTCACCAGAGCAGAGTAGAAGGACAGAATCACCTCTCTTAATGTGCTATCCACACTTCTTTTGATGCAGCTATGTTTGGCTTTCTAGGCTGCAGGTGCACATTTCAGCTCATGTCCAGCTTTTCATCCACCCAACTTCTCCATAGGACTGCTTTCTATCCATTCATCCTCCATACTCTACTGATACTGAGGATTGCCTCGACCCAGGTCCAGGACCTTGCACTTGGCCATGTTGAACTAAATGAGATTCACATGGGCCAGCTACTGAAGCTTGTGCAGGTACCTCTGGATGGCTTCCTGTCTTTCATATGTGTCAGCTGCACCACTTGGCTGATGTCATCTGGAAATTTGCTGAGAGTGCACTTGATCCCACTGTCTATGTCATTAAAAAGTTATTAAACAACACTGGTCCCAGTACAGACCCATGAGGGACACCACTTGTCACTGTTCTCCATCTAGACAGTGAGCCATTGACCACTACCCTCTGGATGTGACCATCCAACCATTTCTCATGCAGCAAACAGTCCACCCATCACAGAAGCACAAAATGGTAGGGATAGGAATGGATCTCTGGAGACTCATCTCATCTAGGGCACATTGCACTGGAACACATTCAGGTGGGTTTTGAAAGTCTCCAGAGAGGGAGACTCTACAACCTCTCTGGGCAGCCTGTTCCAGTGCTGCATCACCCTCACAGTGAGGAAGTTTTTCCTTATGTTTAGATGGAACTTCCTGTGTTCCAGTTTGTGCCCATTGTCCCTTGTCCTGTCATTGGGCAGGCACTCTGTAACTGTAATCCTCCAGATTTTTTTCATCTTTTAGTATGGAATGGGATATAGAATTGTAGAATGGTTTGCGCTGGAAGAGACCTTAAGAATCATCTAGTTACAACCCTTCTGCCAAGGCAGGGACACCTCCCACTATACCAGGTTGCTCAAGGTTACTTTCAACCTGAATTTGAACATATCCAGTGATAGAGCATCCACAACTTCTCTGGACTACCTGTTCCATTGCCTCACCACCCTCAGAGTAAAGAATTTCCTTATTTCCAATCTAAATTACCCTCTTCCAATTTCAAACTATTACCCCTTGTCTTATCACTACAGGCATTCGTAAAAAGTCCCTCCCCATGTTTCTTGTAGGCCCCCTTCAGATACTGGAAGGCCGCAGAGCCTTCTCTTGTCCAAGCTGAACAAGCCCAGCTCTCTTATCCTGTCCTTCTAGGAGAGGTGTTCCAGCCCTCTGATCATCTCCATGGCCCTCCTTTGGACCTGCTCCAACAGATCCGTGTCTTTCTTGTACTGGGGACTCCAGAGCTGAACACAGTACTCCATGTGGGGTATAGAAATATATCAGACAAGTTCTGTCTAAACCTCTGAGGGCAGTTAGGTCATCTGAAATTAATACAATCAATAGCCATTGAATGTTCTTGTTATTTGTAGGTGAAGCCAGGTTATGATTTTTTTTTTTTTTTCCGATTTTGAAACATATTCTAACTTGTCTTCCCTTTGTACTTCACAGTATGTGTGAAGTTCAAACACAGTTTTTCTTTAATTAAATCAATTTATTGAATAATTAAGACTTTTTTTCAGTCATGATTTTTCAGATTAGCATAGTTCTCAATTTTTAATGTTTTTTTAAAGAATTTCAACTTTAAGGAATGGGGGGAGCTTTAAACAGGAAATGTAGGACAATTCCATCAACTCTTTATTTGCCATATTCTGTCTTATACAAAGTTGGATTAATTAATTTTTTATTTTTTATTGTTTGTTGTTATTTTGTTTTATTTTTCCCCTACTTTGCGTACTTTTTTAATGTGATCCACAGATGAAAACTTGTAGGGCTGTAGAATTCAGGCAGTTTAATTCTTGTATTATTTGAAAATCTTATAGTGGAGAACTTTACAATGACTTTGAGGGTATCCTGGTCTTGGCTGGGATAGAGCTAATTTTCCTTCTTAGCAGCTAGAATAGTGCTCTGTTTTGTATGCAGTATGAGATGAATGTTGATGATATACTGATGTTTTTCAGTTGTTGCTAGGAAATCAAGGACTTTTCAGCTTCCCATATTCTGCTAGTGTGTGGGTGGACAAGCATCTATGGGGGAGCATGGCCAGGACAGCTGACCCAAACTAGCCAGAGGGATATTCCATAGCACAGAATGTCATGCTCAGTGTATGAACTGGAGGGAGTTGGCCAGGAGGGTTGGATTGCTGCTCAGTCATTGGTCAGCAGGTGGTGAGCAACTGCATTGTGTATCACTTGTGTTTTCTTGGGTTTTATTTCTTCCTCTTTTCATTATATTACTTTTAGTTATAATTTTTATTATTTTGTTTTGTTTTTTAAGGTATTAAACTGTTCTTATCTTGACCCATAAGTTTAACTTTTTTTTTCTCTTACTCACTCCTTGCCCCTTCCTATTGAGATGGGGGAGTGGCTGCCTGGTGTTTAGTTGCTGGCTGAATTTAAACCACAACAGAGAGGAATAAGCATAAGAGGCAAGAATGAATTATTCTAACAAGAAAGTTAAACAGAATAGAGAACACTTTTGCAGAACTCAGGAGGAGGAACTAGAGCTTTTAAATATATTGCTCTATATATCTTTTTCTGTATGGGGAATTGTTTCCTGGCCATAGAAATTGCCCTGGAAATTTTGTTTTCAAAATCCTGTTTGACTGGAGAAAATTACCTAAAGTATCTTATTTATTAGGCAGTGATAAAGTAATAATAACAGTGATAAAATAATAATTTGCAAGTAATTTAGGAAGTAATCTCGTCCATTGAGTTTATAAGTGTGCTCTTACTTTCCTTGCATGAAATTGCTTCTTACAGCTTGTTTTCTACTGGAGTGTTAACAGAAATGGGTAATAATAGGAGTGTTTGAAAAACAGGCCCTACTTCTGATCAGCTTCAGTGTTTTGAAGAATGCATAACTTTCATTATCTTACAGAGTGAAGTACAAAGTTATTTTGTGAAGTGTGAGTCCTAAGGTCTACTTCAAGGGAACTGTAGTCATCAAGTCAACCCTTGTTTAAGTGTGTGCTTTTGAATTGAACTTGAATGAAGGTTGTTGTTGTATGAGAAACTGAAGGTGAAAAGACTTGAATTGCTTCATATTCAGGCCAGAGTTTCAATCTTTGAAATGTAAGGTCTGTAAATATATGTATTACATTGTCCGTCAAGATTATGATGACACAATTTTGACAATGTAGTGAATTAAGGTATAAATAGGAAAAAAAAAATAGTTTTTACTTTTTCTTGTCAATAAATAATGATAAATTCTAACAGTCTAAAAAATTACACAGTAAGAAGATCTAAAATTACCTTGTGCCTTGGACTTTGATCTAGAAACAAGTCATTGTTCAACTTTTAGAAGCTATTTAATGAAGTTGAAAAAGTTTGATATCAAGTTAAGTAATGAATTGTTCACTATAAGATTTTAAAAAAAATGTTTAACCAGTAGTCTTACTTGTAAGCAAAAACATAGCTAAGTGTAAATACTGCAGCATATTAATAAGAAATATATCCTACATAAAATGTCTGAGCAGCAGAAGCTACATCTTGAGGTGTCTCTTTTTCATTCAGATTTTACTTAAGAGTATATGCTTGTGTTTAAATTCCCGGGATTTCAGTGTATTTCAAATACTGTTCTAATTCTTACTGCTTTGCTGAGTTAGTGTTAAGGTGCTAAAGTGTTCATACCATTGAATTTTGAACATGGATAAAGACTTAATAAAAATGCAGTAGAGAAATATGATTTAGTGCTGCTTATTTGTCTTCCAAAGGAGAAAAAAAAAGGAAGTTTGACTAACATCCCTCTTTTCGACTCCCAAATGCTGAAGCCTTGAATTATTTCTGTTTGTCCAATAACAAAGTTGCCTCCAAACTGTTTTTTGGGAGCAGCACTGCATTGGGAGGATGAATCACAACTTGCATGGCCAGTAGAGGAAATTTTAGAATAGGTCAATAAAGTGGACAGTAACAGATTGCTAAGACCAGCTGGTATTCACCCCAGACTTCTAAGGGAACTGAAGGATGAAACAGCTGAGCTATGAACTGTGCTGTGTAAAACTATTATTTGAACCTATGCCAGCATCAGAGGAAAGCAAGCAAGGTGACAAATGTGATGGCAGTTCTTAAAGTTTCTGAAGGTTGAGGATCTTTGATTAGCAAAGTTGATATCTATGACTGATATACTGTAGATAAATTAACTAATTCTACCCTTTATTAATATTTAATAAATTATAGATTTACTGGCAAAATCTTTGCAGTCTCAGTAATGGCTGAAAGCAAACAGGAGTTTGGAAACTGTTAAAAAAGAAAATAAATAAATAAATAAAATGTCACTGTACAAGGTTAGGCTGTGCCCACATCCTCCATACTTTGTGTGGTTTTGTTTCCTCATTAATAAAAGGTATAGTAGAGGTATAGCAAAACTGATCAAGATTATCAAAACAAATAAAGGAAGTCTTCCTTTGTGAAATGCATAATTAAGAATGGGAACACTGCTGAAGGACTTCAATGTCTAAAATTTACTAGGTGTAAGAAGCAATTACAGAAAAGCGTAGAAGAAAATCTATCAAGGATTATTGAAGGTAAAGGTTTTGCTCTGGAAGTGGACAGGCTTTGAAAAGCCAATATATGGAGATTTGCAAAGAAGTGTATGCTTGACTTGTTCTTGTATTTTTTCCTGTGCTTTCCTATGATCCATGAAAGAGGTTGACTTGTCATCCAACAAGGCATAATTATTCTTACAAAGAGGTTTCTGGAGTCAGCATAGTTATGATTCTAACTGCTTTGTTTAACTGGTTCTTGCTCATTCTGTTGCCTTGTCCCACTTAATCTGACCCATACTGACTCCTTGTCCAATACTTTTATGTGGTTCTCTAGCTCCTTTCAGATATTGGACCTGAAAAAGGGGGGGTTGAGCAGTTGACATTCTATTTTGCAGAGCAATAACATTACAGTGCTTCTTGAATCAACCATGCTCACCTTCAGTGCAACTGCAATAGAGTCTTGTTATTCTCTTTTTGATAGCTTCCATCAAGTGATGGATCAGCCTTGTAAGGCCCAAGCAGCTAAATCCTGATGTAGGGATGTATCTTAAAATGAGGAGGTCTGAAAACTGCAGACTCTAGCTCCAGTAGACACCTAACTTTACTGCTGGGAGCTCTGGTACATTTTGATTTTCCCTGTTCAGCAAACTCCATTTTAAGAGAAAGTTCATCTCAACCCCCTGTTTTTCCTTTCTGCTCATAGAAAAATTAGTGAAGTTTTAAAGCCTTCCAGGAGTTGAATCAGTCTTCAGTTTCTAGCGTGGAACCAAGCAGGTGTTCAGACTAACTAAGAAAAATATTCTTCTGATTTCTGAGAGTATTTTAGATAGTTACTTCTTAAGATATAATATTTCAGAGGGGTTTTTTATTTTTTCTTCAGAATTGTATCATCTGCCATTAAAAAAAAAACCTGAGAGCTTAATATATTTGGTTTATGAATCCAGTAACGTTATTTAGAAAGTGATATGACAACACTTAAGGTTTCAAAAGAAAATGAAGATGATATTTCTGCTTTTAAAGAACTTAGTGATTTACTTTAGCTGCTTGGATCATTTCCCAGAAGCAGGACTCTAGCTGTAAACTCCTGTGTTCGTTCCTCTAAAAGAGGAGGAAAAGAATGGAAGAACAAATATAAGATCATTTGGTTAATCACTTGCAAGTGTACAAGTTCCTATTATATGCCTATGTCTTCTTGCAAACGAGGACCTTTTACATGTCATTAATTACCTGGTGTTTTTTGGGTTTGTTTGTTTGTTGTGGGTTTTTTGTTGTGTTTTGTTGTTTATGTTTTTGTTTGGTTTTTTGGGGGGGGGTTTTTTGTGTGTATGGGGTTTTTTATTATTTTTTTTTATTTTTGTATCTTGGTCCATCTATTCATGCCATGGTTGTACAGTGGACAGTGTTTCCACGGACAAGATGCATGTGCTGGCGACTGTAAAGATGTTAAGCTGAAGTACTTATTTTTGTGCATGTAATGTGATGTACCAACAGAAAATTAAAGACTATATAAAGTAATGCAAAAGGTGCTGGGTGCTAAAACCGTCTGACAAGATATCCCTTTCTTTTACGTTTTACAGAGCTATAAGAAAAAGTATCAGTGTAGTACACTTATAAATGTAATTACTCTCCAGCTCTCATACATATTATATATGCTTCAGTTGTTTTCTCATGCAGATTATATAATTACACAAGTTTAATAGGATGGGTATTTTGTGCTAAATTAAAATATTTTTAAAAAAAGGCTGATTCATGGAGTAGCTTTGTGTGAAAATATCTATAAAGTCAGTCATTGGATGTATTTAATAGCTGATTATAGAGGCATATTCTTCTGAATTACCTTGCAATAGCCTGTCAGGGATAAAATGCCTGATTCCATTTGTGTCTTTGCTGTTATCAGTGATGCTGGTTATTATGAACCCCTGAGAAACTACTTGTGATAAAGTCCTGTATTTTGAATGAGTTATCATGATGCATGAGGTAAAGTTATCATGAGGCATGACTGAGTTATAATGACATATGCATGAATTGCATCAATTCAACAGCAACATTGCCAATATAGGAACAACAGCGCAGGTGTGCATGACTGAACTCATTTGAGGGAGGTAAGAAGTACCAGTCTCTTACAAACAGTAAAACTTAAGAAATACTCAGTATTGCAGCAACTGCTATTCCAAATATATGAGTTACCAAAGAATAGAAATTGTCAAAAAGGGCAGAAGCTTGAATGAACAGGAATGAACAGCAACTCTGCATTATATTTTCCGTGTATCTGTTTCAATAAATATGAAGAATAGGAAGTACCTGTACTTTCCAGGAGTTTGCAATCCAACTTGATGTAAAGTAATGGAAAGTCTTTTGCTTTCAAAGCTGCCAGGTGAAACTGTGAAACATTTTTTATATGCCTGCTGTAGTTAATAGCTTCATACTGATTTTTCAAGTTTTAGATAAATGTAGATGTAAAATACGATGGAGCGTGGAAGCCTTTTTATAGTACTTGAGGCATAGTCTGTACCCCATAAAAGGGCTTGATTAGATTATTAGGAGTGATGAACAATCCCTGGGGTGAACATTTATGTTGATACAACCTTAGGTTGCTCTGTTTGGAAAGAAGAACATTTACCAGCTTCCTGGCCTCTTGACATTCCTTCTACTGCTGTGGGCTGTGCCAAATAATTCTCATTTTATCCTTGTTGTAATAAAAAAAGGCAAATAGGTGCCTTCAACGATACTGCAGAACAATTCAGATGTATTTCAAAGTTTCTTTGCTATTTTGAAGCAGATTGTCACAAACAGTTGTGCTGGTCTGAGCCCTGCAACTCAGTGTGGAATCTGCAAATGGACCTGATGGTGCCAGTGTTAGCATCACAGTCTAGGAAATAGGCTTGGTTTTGTCCTTTTTTGGAGACTAAACTTTGCTTTGTAACAGTAGTTATGGAAGTGCTAAAACAATCCAAGTCTTCAAAAGGCTATGTTCTGTCAGCTAAAAGATATGTATTCTTTGTCGGGCCTTTGATTTCAGCACGTGGTGAGTCCTCACCTGGAGTACTGTATTCAGTTTGAGGCTGCCCAGTAAGAGAGACATAGACATACTGAGGAGAGTTCAACAAAGAGCCACAAAGATGATGGACAGGAGCATCTCTCCAATGAGGAAAGTCTGAGAGAGCTAGGACTGTTTAACATGGAGAAGAGAAGGCTCGGGAGAATCTTATCAATCTTAAATACCTGAGGATTGAGCCAAGCACTTGTCATCCAATGACAGGACAAGAGGCAACAGGCACAAACTGAAACACACTAAGTTCCTACTTAGAATTTAGAAGAACACTTCTTTTAGTGAAGATGACTGAGCACTGGCACAGGTTGCCCACAGTGGTTGTGAACTATCCCTCTATCCTTGGAGATATTTAAAAGCCACCTGAACACAGCCCTGGGCACCTGGCTGTAGGTGTCCCTGCTTGATTGAGAGGGAGGTTGGACAAAATGACCTCCAGAGGTGCCTTCTAACCTCAATAGTTCTGTGATTTATAGCAAATTGTCCCACATTTTTGCTTTAAATAACTAAGAACTTTTGCAGCATTTGTTATATATCTGCAACCTCATCTTCTATTAAAGATCTATTCCTTTGATTCCAGATAACTTTTTGGAGATAAAGAATGCAGGTCTTTCAGTTGAATAACTTACTCTATAGGGCACAAGCTGTCATTTACTTCTAAGAGTTAGACTTCTGAACATATGAGGTAGGCATCTACTTTCATAATGAGACTCACTATGGCTGCATCCTTTGAGCTCATGACCCCAGGCTTGTTCTTTCATTTTTGAGAGAAAACAGACTGCAAGATGACTGTTGTCTTAGCTAAGAGGGTAGAAGAGGTGCAAGGTCTTGTATAATTTTCTGTACGTTCTGTTATTTAGTGACAAAATGACTTTACAGAGTGTTCCATGGATTTTTTTGTAATGTAATTTTCAAGTTTCATGTTAACTAGGAATTCAGACTTTTGAAACTAAATATTCAAATCTGAATGTTCTTTTTGAAGCCTGTATTTCAAGGGTATTTTGTTTTTATTCAGTAGGGTGATGTGTTTTAGAGGATTTATTTATTTATTTTTCTTTAGCATACAGATGCACAGGCATACAGATACATAGACATGATTTTTCTTAAAGATTGTGGGGAGCAGATTAGATCAAGACCTGTGGCAGAAATATAACTGTGAATAGCAGTTTGTGAATGTAGATTATTTCAGTGGCACCTACCAAGAATGTAATCATTTCAGAGATCTGTGGAGTAGCTATGTTGGATTGAATGCGCGTTTTTGTGAAATGCTATTCTGTAGGCTTTCAACTGTGATGTTATATTTGTAAAACAGTCCTGTCACCACTCCCTTCAGGACTCTTAATTTCAGTCAGGTCATTGCCACAGATGGAGATGGTTGACTACGGTGGAATGTGTATGTGGGCACGTTTGAAGGAGACAGTAAAAACAGTCTTTCCAATAACTAAAACTTCTTTGAGGTACTTGTCCATCTGTACACTGACAACCACACCTATTAATTTTGGACTTATGTTGGATGTGGGATTTTTGGAGGTAAGAGGAAATGTGAAGAGCAAGAGATTAATTTAGTGTGTTTCAAAGTGCTCTTTAGCACTTTGTTTCTTAGCCTGAGAGGGCAGAGCAGTTGGAGCATCAAATGAGGTACTACTGACAAAAAGATTTTCCAGTTAAGATGCTGGGGCCATGTGTATGCTCCCTCAGTGTGATGGCTATAGCAGAACCTGAAAGGATGTATGGTTCTTTCTATTTAACATTCCTGTCTAGTGGTATGATATCTGAAATAAGACATGTGATTTTGAAAAAGTTAATGTCTTAATAAGATAGTCTTAAGTTCTGGAGCTGTGAGAGCTGCCTATGCATTTTGAGATCCTGTATTTTGATTCTTCTCTCATTAGCAAGACATCTTACATCTGTTTCCCTTGATAGTCACCTTTCTGCAGCAGTTGCCCACTGTCACTGGGCTGCTTCCTCTTTTTCCAGTGTAAGCAGAAGTTTCTCATTTTCTATCTTCTGTATACTTGCCTCCCTGACCCTCTCCAAATAAAAATCTAATTGCTTATTTCTGTGATGTCCTGTTAGTCTAGATATTTACTTCACCTGTTCAGATATTTATATTACTTTGGTTTTCTCCACCCCCCCAGTGGGCTTTTTTCCCTTTGATTTTTTTTTTTGTGAGGTAGTTTTGTCTCTTTTATTCCCCCCACCTCCCCCTAAGTTAATAAGCAAATGAGGTAAAAATTTCTAGAGGCAGTAGGAGGTATTGGAGTTTTCATTGGAAAGTGCAACATTTCCACTAGGCAAGTAATATGTATCCTCTGCTTCTTACTGCTGCCATCTACGTAAGGATGTGACCTGAATTCTCCCGAAGAAGTATCACGTAAGTTTGCAGTAACATAGTATCTTGCATAATTGTGTAACTGTGCATGCAATGCCCATATGAGTTCCTAGAGTAAATATGTTCTGTGTTTTTCCATTTTTCCTTAAGGTTGTGGTGCCTTAAGTATTCCTGCAACTATGTGTGTAACCCCATCCTGGGCATAAATTCCAGATGATATTAGCCAGTTCATTTGCAGTGTTTTTTCCTGATTTGAAAGTTGGGTGTTAAAATAGGGCATGTTTAACTGCTGATTTTTTTCCTATGTTTATGTATCTGTGTATTATCTTCTTTAGAAGACTTGCAATGCATAAATATTGCTTTCTAGTATTGGAAAAGGCAAATGAATTTGTAATTTTTTTCTATTTTGGCCTCTATAAGCATCCACTTCAAGGATGTCAGAGCAAGTTTAAGTAAATGAATACATTCCTGTAATTTCACTTTTTTATTGTGACTGTTAAGGAAATTACTTTGTTTCCTGTAAAATGATGATTTGCAAAGTTCCAAGGTAGCCATAAACATTACTGTATTTTCAATATGATTCAGATGAGTAAGGAATGAAGATGGCTTGGAGCTGTGACACACAAATGCCCAGGTCTTCTAATGTAATCTGCAATTCTAGCATTGATAAGACAGGCAATTCAAAATGATGCTTTTAAGAATGACTGTTTTCAGCTTGTAGGTGATAAGAAATTTGACAGATCTGTTAAAGTGTGTAACAATAGGGCAAAACTATTGCATGATCCTGAGATCCATAGCCCCTGACTTGCCTTTCTGGGTTCAGTAAGGGCTCTTCTTAAGGCATAATTAGAAAAAAAGGGAAGCTTTAATGGTGACCTGCTTTGTATCCAGTAGCTCAAACGTTGTTCACTTCCTTTTGAACATGGGGGACTGAGTTTTCACATTGGTAGTTAAAACCTACTTCTTTGCTTTCACATGTGTAGTAAGCAAGAGTGTGTCATTCTTCCTGGGACAGATGAATGCTAACCTTTCTTTTAAATCCATACTAAAATAAATTCAAGGCCAATTGGCTGTTGTGGGTAGGGGGGGGAGAAAGACACAGTGGCTTTGTAACCCATTTCCTGGGATCCTGAGTATCAGTCCTCCTTCCAAGGACTCCTTTTGTCTTAGCTCAGTAATTTCATTTTTCAGAATGCTGTGTTGTTTTCTGCATTGCGGCATGTCCTCAAGGAGCATCATGCTATCTAGCAGGTGTAGAGTATTAAAAGTGATTTAGGAGTTGAGTTAAATTTGTGTCTCCACCAACCCAGAAGGGACTAGAATCCAGTTCATTCAATCTTTGTGTGTGGTGTTTAAGTTCTTATCTCTTTGGTAGTATCCTGGACAGCAAAGCTGAAAGATCTCAAGAGATCGTTTAGTCTGTGTCCCAATCCTAGGCAAAATTTATTGTGCTTTAAAAAACATTTTTTAAGAATAGCATAGCTCTTAAAGATCTCCCTTAAAATTTACAGAAGAAATTTCAAGTTAGGGAGGTCCTCTTGATAATAATTCATGTTACATCTACTTTTGTCAAGAATTATCAGTGAGCTAGAAATTTTAATCCTGTATCTTAACAAGATTTCTCATCTATATCCATCTCATTCTGAAGTCAGTAGCATATACCTTTATTACAAGTATTTTCTACTCTTGAATATTTGAAGCATGTATAACTTATTTTGCAACAATCATGCTCTAAAAGCTTGGAAACTAATTTAATATATGAAATAGTATAGACAATTAGATAAACAATAGTAATGCATTGTATGAATAACATTTGACAGTAAAGATTTGTGCTGGGGAAAAAAAAAGTTAAAAAAAAAAAAAGTAAAAAAGGAAGAAAGTAAAGGACATTGAGACTGGATTTAAGGACAGATTTGTGTGGGTTTGGTCTTTTTGTTTCTTAGAATGGTTCTTACTAATACATCATCAACTCTATGCTGTTACTTTAAGTGAAATTCTTATGACAATGTGTGAATGATGAGAAATAAATTGAGCTTACATGATGCATTTGGGAGATCCTATTTGTAGGAATTACTTTCCAAAAACAAAGAATAAGCCAAAATTTCCAGCAATTTTAATGTATGTTTATACAATCATTTTGTGTTTGTGGTACTTTATAATAAGGTGAATACATCAAATATTTAAAAAAAGATCTTTTTTGGAGGAGATAAGTAAAATAGGAATATACTCATTTATATTCTTAGACAATGTTCATTTTTTAATGAGCTGGTTTTCTTTATTTTGACAAAAATAGTCACAATAATATTTAAATCTTGAGCTGGTTTCTTTGTTGTGGAATGTTGGGACATATTGACATAACATCTTCAAGATTTGGTATTATTAAAATCCCATTCAGAATGCTAACCTACTCAGGCGGACTGAAATACATTGTATGGAAGTTTAAATGTGACTTCCGTGACTTCAAACTATTCGTGCAATTAACATTGCCATCTTTATATATATCTATATATGAAAAAAAAAAAATCTTGTTTTAGAAAGCTAAGATGCTGCCAAATTTGACTGAAGAGTAAAAACTGGAAGAATACAAGCAATAATGTAAAACCTCTCTATTTTTTGTCTGTATGTTTTATGATATGTTCTTTGTAAATTGACTACACTTGACAGCAAATACTTTTTTCAGAATTTGTGTTTTCTCTAAATATTAAGTTTTAACAGTGAGTGTATTTGTGTTTACTTTGGCAGTAAGAAAAGAGGAGGAGGATTTTGAAGAAAAGAAATCCATTAAGAAACGAATCAAAGAATTAAAAGTTTTGGATCCAAAGATTGCACAGAATCTGTGTAAGTAGATTCTGGTTTTATGACAAAGTAATGTTGTATAAACCTTCCATAGAAACGTCTTTTTCTCTTGTGTGACTGCCTGGTAACCACTTTTTGCTTAAAGCATCTGAGAATATGTGCATATTGATGTTAAGCTCAAGCATGTGTGTTGATACAACTCACCCAGAAAGACCCAGAAAGCAGTTAAAAGTTATCCCTTGTTACAGCTGAGATTATTATCTTTTGTATATATTGAAGTACAAGCATATATCTAATTATTTATTTATATTTTCAACTTATTCATTAAGGAATACTGCCTGCCTCCCTACCCCCTCCCAACCTCCTCCAGCAAAAAAGACAATAATGTCTACAAGATGTCTGTCCATCTCACATGCACTTTCTATAATGAAGGCAATATACTCAGTATTGTGCCATAATATGCAAATAAAGACAATAAAGTTTTGGCATAGCGGCGCTATAAAGAATGGGTTTCTAAATGCCAACAAAGTAGGTGAATGAATAAACAGTTTTTGTAAGGGTATTTTTTTAACTCTTTATATGGTTTTGTTTTCTCTTGGTGCTTTTTTAAGAGAAAGCTCTGGCAAGACTGTTGAAGAAAAAAGTGTGATTGTCACCTCAGCACAAAATACTGTAACAACAGTGATTAATCTGGGGAGTAGACTTGTCACTGGCTGCTTATGGAGGTCTTCTGTGATGCTGGATGTTGTGCATAACAAAGGGATAAGGAAGACTGGAATTGTAGAACAGTAGTTAAAATACATCTGAAACTGTTATCTCTTATCTGTGTTACTTGGCATAGTATTTGTTAACCTGTAGATTCTCTAGCCTGTTTAACTGGTGTTTTGTAAGTAGAAAAAAGTTTGTTGTTTTCTTGCTTTCTTCATTATGTATTGAATCTTTGTTTTAGCAATTTTCCTTGGCTCTTTCCGAGTGCCTTATGAGGAAATCAAAATGATGATATTGGAAGTAGATGAAACACAGCTGTCAGAGTCCATGGTTCAGGTAAGGAAAATGATATTTTAAGTACCAATGTTTCAGGGTAATCTTCTCATAAAATAGAAACTTGTAGCTAAAAGGACTTTTAACATAAATGTTTGGCTATTAAATTACTGCAAGAATCTCTTGAGTTTGTATTCTGTGAACTGTGAGGTTTTTATATTTGTAATGCTTTCCCCCCTCCTTTTTTTTTTGAAAGCAGATGAATTAATATTCTTTATTTTCTGAATTCATATTGTCTATACCTAAATTGAGCTATTTCTTTAGTATATATTCTAAAAGCATATGATATTCTGTTTCTTCTGTAGTTACTAAAGTTTTCTTTAATTTAACAGCTTGATTTAATTTTAACAGCTAGCTTTGAACTACCAAACACAGCTTCTGAAGATAGCATAGAACCACTGAGCTGGCTACAGGTTTAGGGGTATTTCTGAGGTACTAGTTAAAGAATTGAATTTTTTCATCTTAAGTTAGGGAAATACGTTAAGCAAAGCAAAGCTCTTTGGGCCCAGAGATATAATTTGTATATCCTGACTGTATTTCCTGTAGAAGAAGAAATTAGGATCTTTAGTGGATAAAAGTAGGTTGTTTGGGGTTTTTTAAGATTTATAGATTGAGATCTGTTCCCTAAGTTAAATGAGCTCTTTTCTGTTGACTGTATATCACAAAAGCTACTTACTTGCAGAGTAATAAAACAGATTTTGACTTGACTGAAATGTCTGCCTTTTCTGTCAAGTAATGGAGAAATGCTAGAGTAAGTCTTTCTGATCTTTTCTTGAAATATGGTAGCGGGATAGCTTTGTTTGCTAGATCTGAAGGATTGACTCTTTATTTCAGTTTAGAAGAGTGATCTTATCAGTAGACCAGAGACTGTTTCAAGAAAGAGCAATCTATCTTGTTTCCTTATTATGATGGAAGCTTAGCCTCTGTGTAATCAGGAACACAAGAGTCATAAGCTGAGAAAGAGCGTGCTGGAGCGACCCTGACTGTTGCCTAGTAGGTATGGGAGTTGTCTTGGGAAGGGACAGAACAGAGCCATTGATTCAAATGATATACTATAATTAAATGTTTGAGAAGGTCCCTACATCTAGAGTCTCAGAATAACCTTTTTTATCCAAACTACCTGATTGTAATTGAAGTTGGATTCAAGTGCCTAAATTTAAGTGTCTATACATAAATATAAGTGTCTAAGTGTTCAGGAAGCTCCATGGAGTCTGAGGATTTTTCAGATGATCAGATAAGGTGAGGTGTTCAGGTTCCCTTGCCTGTGTTCACTTGTGTGCCCAAGCTCCCCATATGGACTCCTGAATTAGCTTAAGTTGAGTCCAAACTCTGAATTACTACTTGTGACAAGTTATCAAGCTAAGTAGTTTGTAATGGGTTTAAGCCTTTGTTTTGAAATACTAGAAAATAAATTAACAATTTTCAAAATAATTTTGTCTAGCATTGATAATTCTTGCCAGTCTTGACATGAGTATGTTACACTTGATATTCTTGTTCTGTTTGCTTCTTAGTGTTCTGTTTGCATAGTGCCTATCAAACATATTCTTTCTTTAAAAATAGTGTTTGAAAAAAGACTACAGAAATGTTTGTAGAATCAGCAAAAGGTGGTAGGCAGCAGTATCTAATCACTTGCTTTTTACACTCTCGATTATATTCATTTGTGTGTTGCCTATTTACATTCTGCTGTCTTTAGAGAGGAGTGTTTGATGTGTGTTAATGATGCATAATGTAACACCTTTTGCCCACAATAATACAAGCAACATGGAATCTGAGATTTTAAAGCCTATTTTATTTTTCTTGGTAGAATTTAATAAAACATCTTCCTGAACAAGAACAATTGAATGCATTGGCCAAGTTCAAGAATGAGTATAATAATTTGTCTGAGCCAGAGCAGTTTGGAGTTGTGGTGAGTCCCATTTCATTATCATTCTTTGTTCTTTTCTGAAATACCACTTTAATATAATATTATAGAAACAATGCCAGCTGCTTCTTCCTAAATTTGAAGACATTCCAGACTGGGAGAAGTGTACAAGTGCTGCCTTTTAATTGGTCTTTTAGTGGAGGTATCCATGGATGTGGAATGCCTGATTGTTCAAACATTACTGTTGGAATGATCCGGAATTTACTTTCTTTGAAAGGGTAATTTGCAAAATAACCCCAACCTAACTGGTATTTTCTGTGGCAAAGTTTGACTGGGAGATACAGAGCTCTTTTTTTAAAATTTCCATAACTAAAACAGTATGGCTTTACTTTTCTTTGCATTAATAAATCTTAACTTTTTCAGTGAGGTTTTCTAAACTGATGTTTTTCTTTCTACTCCCCATGTAAATGAGAAGAAAATGCTGTACTTCCCTGTTAAATTATTCTGCCTCCTTCCTCCTATGCTTTATAGTATGTTTTGTCAAGAGTAATTGTAGTCGCTTTCTCCATTCCCAGCGGGAAGTTGTGTTTATATCATCTCTCAGGTTGAATTAACAAAGGAAGACTGGAAGAGAGAAAATACTGCTAGTTCAGTGCTGGCAGTTGATGTTTCTATGGAAATATAGTTTGTATGTAATCTCTCTATAGTTCATAATTCATAATTGTTAATTATTTCATCCAGACAAACACAGAATAAGGCTATTTCTTTTCCTGGGTGCATATATCTATATAAGTCTTTGATTTTTCTCATCCACTTCTAGCAGAAGGTCAGCGTTCGCTTTTCCTGTGAGGATTTCACTAGGAAGGAATATTCTTTCAATTGTATCTGTAGGCTGCAGGAAAAAGATTGTCATGTCTTTGTAACAGTGGCACTTGCTCTTGGCAGTTACTTGTGTGGATATCAAATACCTGCACTTAAATATTGCAACAGCTGGAATACAACTATGGCGTATAAAAACAGTGATCACTACTCTGAATCAACTGACAAGTGTTGTTCTGGTCAGGAAACACCACTACATTGAGCTGGTGCCGCTTACAGATATGACAAAAGCAGTCTTCTTTGAGTATAGGTGCTTGTAAAACAAAACTAGTTCTGAAGTGGTGCTTTTGCTGAAAGCTGTTGCTGTTGTTCATTTTGAATCCATCTTTAACAAGAGTCATTGTACATCTAATGTAGTGCTGGTTTCTCTGACTACACTCTGGCAGCAAGAAAAAAAAAAAAGGAATAACACCACTGGTTTTAACATTTATTTTCCAAGATTTTCATATATAGTTTTTGGATTGAAACCAACTTATCAATTTCTCTTGGTCCAAATTTCTTACTTCGAAAAGATAACAAAATCTTATGCTTTTTATTACTTGTTGAGATTTTATCAGACATTCAAGGAATCTATTTATAGTTCATCCCTATCTTAATCTTACGTTACCTGATAAAATTATCACCATTTATCTCATTGAATACGTCTCTGAAGTCCTTTAAAAGAAGTATCCTCCCTCAGCAAAAAAACCAGTCAAAGCATATTTTGTTTTTTGAGATATGAAACTAATGCTTTCAGCACCTCTGTTGTGTGCAAAGGACACAAAAGATCTAAAGTCAGATAAATTATTACCTTTTCACTTCTTTTGTTACAATATTTATTCAATACAGAAAATAGCAGTAGTTTCATAAGGGTAGATTTCACAATGGTAAGTTTTAGATTTGTTTGTTTGCATCGTTCATATTACAGAACTTTAGAAAGAGAGAAATGGGTTAGCATTTAAGTTACCATCACCAACAGAATTTAACTTTTTTAATTTAACTCAGTTGTAGTAATCAGTATAAAGCTAAGATGAATCAATATATTAACGTCTCTTAAAAAAAAATAAAAAGCAAAACCACAAACCACAACAAAAATTAAAATAAAATCCCAAACTCCCAAAGAACCACTTCAATAATTTTTATAAAAACTTTACATTGACTTAAATTATACCTTCTGACTTGTGAAAATCTGTAGAGTTTCCATGGTTCTAGGCTTTGAAAGTCTTTGTTTTCATACTTGCATATTATTTCTCTTTCTTGGATATGGACTAATACTACAGCTGATACAGTAGATGCTAATTGGGTGTCCCTGGAATGTAGAGCCAGATGTGTCATATGGGAGGCCTCTTACCTGACATGCGTTAGCTCCTTCCTCTCACTTTCATCTTCCCTTCAGAAATTTCTTAAATCCTGTAGGGTGAAACAACTATGTTCATTTCTCCACACTACTTCTTCAACTTAAATTCTGTTAAAGAATCTAATGAAATAAGAAATTAGATTAACTAGGTTTAGTCTGGAGTCTCACATCTATGACTCTATGTTCAAAATGTAATATATTGTAATGCATTCATTTCCTAAGAATGTTTCTTCATGGGCCCGTATCTCAATCAGTATATGAAGTGGATCGTGTCCTAGGAATCAAATTTCCTTATATAATAAATAAAAGCTGCTGGTAGAGTTCCCTAGCTTTTGCATTTTTACCTGTGCCAGGGTCTTTTGATGTAAATCTGTCATCCAGACACTTAGATGACATACTTTACAAAGACTTTATTGAGCTCCATTCTGTTTGTTTTTGTTTGGTTGTTTTGGGGTTTTTTTTGTTTGTTTGTTTGTTTTTTCTTCTTCTTTGGTGTGTGTGTGTTTTGTTGCGTTTTTTTTTTTTTTCCTTGTGCTATTTGGTGCCACAGATGACAAGCCTTTCTGTTCTTGTTAGAATCGGACTATCTGTATGTAAACATTGTTTTTTTGGGGTTTTTTTCAAGTTTTCTGTAAATATCAAGCACTTAATTTTTTAAAAAACAGATAAACATGCTTTAAAAAACACATTAAAAAAATTTTGGTTTTTTCCTGAAATTGAGCTAGTGAAACAAGAGTTGAAATCACAGAAATAATAAATTATAAACAAGTGTTGGAATATCATACAATGGTTTAGATTTGTTTTAAAAGAAAAATAAAAAGTGTTAACTCTATGCTGATTTATCCCAATTTAAGAAGCTATTTTTATGAAATAGCAATTGAGATTTCTGAAATAAATAACTGGACCCCAGAGATCATTGTTACAAATGAAGCCTTTTTTTTACCCTCACATTTTTTTTGTTCGACATTTCTAAATCAGGTTTGGGCAAATGTATGTTAGCTAAAAACATAATATTTACCTGACTTCACTTTTTGTGCTGAACTATGCTATATACCTTTATTTGTGAAAGGTTTGGAAAATAGGATTAGGCATGTGTATAAAGAATTTCCTGCACTGTTAGAGCAATGTAAGGTAATTAGGTTTTTTGCATGGCAAAGACTGAGGAGGAAATTTTCTGTGGGACGAGTCTCGTGCTTCAGCCATCTGCAGTATTTTTCTGTCTGAAACACCTAATATTCAACAGTTAGGTCTATTGATTCATACAGCAGTTGGTTTTCCTTTACTTTTTGTCATCACTTTTTTGATGATACCAGATTTTGTTGTCAGCCAGAATTAAAATTTTAAACTCTTCTTCTTAATGCGAAGAGTTTGGCATTTAGTTTGTCTGTCTTTGGCAAATAATTTATCTCCTCGGTTTTTTTGACAAGCGGAAACATTTGTCCATGTCATTTCCATTCATGCTTGCAGCAACTTAATTCTCTCTGAAATTTTTACTTCAAAACTCAGTCTATTGCATATTCTTTAGAATACATCTCACCTGTCATTTAGACATTTTACTCTGCTGTATCAATATATCCAATGGTTCTTATCCAAATCTAATTTAGCTCTATTCTTACTAATCTTTGTCCCTTTCACAGTGTTGATGGTTTATCTTTTCCTTGTATTCCATTGTTGATGTTGAGCTTATGTCTGTTTTTTGTCGTCCTATATTCCTCATGTAAACAAATTTTCTACATTTTTTTTTTATTTGTTTGTTTTTCAATTTCTTCTCACCATTGCTCTCTAGTTGGTAACAGTTCCTTATCTTGACTGTGTGAAATTTTTAAAGTTTGGTCACTTTCACAGCTGTATTGTACAAAGAAATGGTCCTGTCTGTGTTTGAAATTCTCAATTGCTTCCTCAAAGACCAAAGCCTAAGTCTTGAGTGTATTTTTCAGCCCTGCTGTTGTGTCCTTTTACTGAAGTCCTGACAGCTTTACTGCCTCCTTTTTCTCTCATAGTTCCATGAAGTACTGGAGAGCTTCCTGCCACACTTTGAAGAATTTCTCATATTTACTCGTAAATAATTATATTGTCCCATGTTCTAGCTATTATTTCGTCATCTTGAGTTTCATCTCCTTTTGACTTTAATGGGTTTGTCTGGGTGGCATAACATGTTGTCTGTCTTGAACATTGATGACCATGCAACATGTTTCTAGTCACAGCTGAGACAGAAAACAACATACTAGCTGTGTGGTTGGTTGTTTACTTTTTTCCCCTCTTAATACTACTCTCAGGATATTGTGTGGCCTTCCAGGAGCAAAGGGACCTTTCTCTGGCTATGTGAGCTAAGCTGACATCTAACATTGCTTCAGTTCCACTCCATTAGAGTATGTTTCTTCCTTTGTACTCCAGGCACTGACAGTGTTCTGGCATGAGTCTACTGTCGACTCGCCTGGGGACTCCCCTGCTTTTCTTATCTCTTGCTTTGGCCATCTAAAGCCCCATGTGGCTGCCAAGTGAAGATGCTGATAACTTCAGAAAAAATAATGTTCATTTAGATATTCTCTTGAGAGAAACTTAAAAGGAGAAACACCACCATGGGTAATCTTAAGTATAAAAATCCAGGTAAAATAGAGGGATTTGGACCACAGAGATGCAGTTCAACTTCACAGGAACAGAGCTTAGAAATGACAAAATAAAAGAAAAATATAGGTATGTTGAAGAAAGCAAAAGCTAAAAGTTTGTAGATCAGCTGTTTTATTGGAAAACTTGACTTGTAGAATAATTTTTCAACAAGAACACATATGATTCCCTCTTTTAAGGGAAGATTATCTTGTAAATAAATCAGAAGTCCAAGTTAAATGCTATTCTGAGTTATAGTTAACAGTTGTGTAGGGCATTTTGAAAACAAGAACAGAAAGAAATAATGGAGATAACTTGCTTAAATACAGCGTAATTAAGAATATGATCCTGTAATTCAGTGATATTAATTTCAGGCAAGTAAGTATAGGGCCTTTTGAAACATAGTGGGAGAAAAAAAATAATAGGTGCTTATTTGAGACTGGTAGAGAGTAGAAAAATAAACCATTGTTCATTATAATTGCTTTTAATAAAGCTATAATAGATATATGTGAGTCTACATTTGTTCAGTGCTTTTTAAATGTAAAATATTAAATTACTAAAGATTATCTTTTATTGTTCATCTGTATTAATTACATCAGAGTCTGAGGATTCTTTTTTCTGAGATATTAAAATTGTAAGGGTCATGAAGCAACTGATTAGGGCATATCATTGCTTGCTTATTTGAAGTAAACTTTCTGAGCTTGTTTCTAAGTTGAAAGATAAAGAGAAGTTTACAGTAACCTAAAGCTTTCAAGTTTCAGACTTGCATCGAAAAATGAACTTGGAAAAAAACCCCCAAATTTTCACTGTGAGACTTTATGGAGAAGGAAGAGTGATTTTTACTTTAAAAATCTGGTGTAAATTGATTTTTACCTGCTTAGTCATGTATAGATTTAATTCACTTGTACTGTTACACCCGTATGCTTCTGAGCAGTACCATGTGCGCTTCTGGTCTGGACAGGATCGCTAATGTGCAGGACAGAGGACAAAGGAATCTCTTAACACCATTTTATGTCTGTGTGATGGTTCTTGATTGGTGACAATGAGGTTTTTGGACAGAACTTCTATATGATCCAAAGTCATCAGTTGGCATGAGGTTGTCTTTATCTCAGAATGTTCTAACTTCAGCTTCTTGTAGATATTTGCAATGTTTCTGTTTTCGTTGCCTTGTTAGGCATCTATGTTTAAAGCACATGCTTAGTTTTGCCGCTGGCCTAATAAGAAAAGGAATAATCATAGAGTATCTTGAGTTAGGAGGAACCCACAAGGATCATCAATTCCAACTCCTTGCTCCTCACAAGGCCGCATAAACCAAATTCATATGACTAAAAGCGTTGTCCAGATGCTCCTTGAACTCTGACAGGCTTGGTGATAGGACCACTTCCCTAGGGAGCCTGATCCAGTGAATGTCCTGCAGACAGGAAGGCCCACTAAGAAAAGAGATGATGTTAGAGTCTTTTAACTTCTAAAAATCTATTCAGCAGGAATCACACACTTGAAAAAGAATTTATTGACAGGCGACTCTCCTTTTTATTTGTGGAGTAAGTATGGTGTTTGAAGGGCTATAGAAATGATAAATATACATCTTAAGTATTTCAGATATGTTGATGTAATTTTCATTTCAAACAATACTTATTTGGGGGGGGGGTACTTGGATACACTGTGCTTTCTTTGTATCAGAAGCATGATAATTCAGATTACAGTAGCTATCCTCTTGTTATACTACTCTGTTGGGACCGACTCTTGAATAATTTCCTTTTCTCCTGTAGCAAAACAAAATGGGGTGAAGGATGTTTCCCTGTTTATTCTATGCATACACTAACCCAAATGTCCACACACAGTAGTATTTGGGATAGCTTATGACATATAAGCAGTGCAATTAGTATCAGTGCTTAATTGCATATTTTTAAGAACATTTTTCAGATGAAAATAAACACTTTGCACCTAGGATATCATATCAAATATCTCAGTTAAAGCCTAGGTCATAGCATGATTATCTGCCCTCTGTCTTTAATGAGTAAGCCACCTGGAAATTAATCTCAAACTGATTTTATTAGGGGATTAACATTAAGGAATTGGTAACGCAGAATGATTTCCTATTCTTTGAGTTACACTTATCTCAGGTTTTGTGCACACAAGGTATAATTTTAAATTCAGAAAAATTGATTCTAGAAGGATAAAGGTTTACTGAATTCACTTGCATTGTTGTCCTATAGTGAAAATATTTGAGGCAACTTGGGTTTTTTCTTACTTTTCAATATGTTTATATTTGAGGAAGGAAAATAATGGTTGATTAAAATAACTTGTTGCAGCTGATGATTCAGTGAATCCACTTAGCGTTTACATTTTGTACCAGGTCCTGAAATCATTTCTTCTTTTTCATCTGTGTTATTTTGCATATGCAGTCTTTCCTGTCTTTTGTGGCCTTTCCTTTTATTGTACTAACATAATTCAGGGAATAATAGTGACCAAAACAATCCAAATTCAATTATCATCAGTTTTTATATTGGGTTTCAATATTATTCAATATTTTGAAAGCAACTTTCTGAAACATCTTGTATCCTACTATTTATAGCGGTTGTGGAGATGACAAATCACTAGATGATATTTTGAGGCTGTCTCTATACTAATCAACTAAAGAATACCAGAGAACGTCTTTGGGCGTTGAACTTTACTTGTCCGTAGTGCCAATTCGTTAAGAAAGACAAAGGTATGCTTTTGGTCTGTGCAGAACTGCACTTTCAAAAACCATTCTGAGCATGGTTTTGGGGATAGCAAGAGATCTCATGAGCTGAGTGTCCAGTTAGGTAGTTGAAAACTCAAGAATATAGCAGAAGCAGATAGGTTTATTAAGACAACTTACAATGATTACAAAGGACATTTTTCCTTTTTCATTATGGGGAAGACAGCGCAGTGCTTCATAGGGAAGCTGGGTACAAGCATGTTGCAGCTGTTCAGAACTCAAGTGTATAGCAGGCATCCCTAAACCTCTCAGGCTTGACATCTCAGCACATTTTTGGAGGCACAGCTGTGCATATCACTGTTTGGTCCCCTATCAGGTGGCTCCAGCTCTTTGCCCCCACCCTCCCCAAGTTATTTTGGGATGCAGTTTATATAGATGAGTGCCAGAATACTCAAAATTTAATTGATTCTTCAGAGAGTTGCATGTTGTTGTGATAGGATGATAGGTTAGGCTTTCTTGCTCTCCCAGCTAGGAATGTTTCATAACTATAGTTCCCCCCCAACTCCCCAGCAGCACATATCCACTTCTTCCTGCTTTCTTTCCTGCACAACAATGCTAAGGCCTAACCATGTCGACATATGTTAACGGCCTTGTTGCACCAGGAACCATTGCAAAAGTAGTTCTGATTTGGTTATGCTTTGTGGAGGAAGCTGAGTCCAGTAGTAAGCGCATAGACTCTTCAGTGCCTGTTATCTTTAGTGGTGCAAAACAGTCCTGGAAACGTTTAATTTATTAATATGTTTTTAAATCCATGAATGCAGTTCCATTTAAAACATAATTTTGAAATTCTTTATAAACACTTTTGATGTAAAAAGTTGCTAATACTTGTCAGGATTGTATTAGTGGACATTTGACCTCAGGTGCAGGGAACTGTACTTGCAGTCTCGTACTGAGAATAGTGTCTCAAGAACCACATGTGATAGCTTCTGATTTATTTCTTTTCATAAAACTTGAAATATTTGGAAATATGTTCCTATGTTGTTTGGGAGTGGAAAAAACCCCACAGTGTTTTTTCTTCATCACTTCTATTTACTCAAAGATAAAATTGAGGGAATTATGAAATATTGTTTCAGAAATAATTAATGCCCAGGCCTTGTGAAATACACTAACAGCTAACCCAAATAGAATTTGGCAAGCAGTCCTCACTTGGCTTCACAGCTTGTCCATTGATGGATGTGTTTTTAATGAGTTTGTACCAAAGGAAAAGATTCCACTAGAGTAAATTGAAGATTAGAGTGAGGCCTGATGAACTCTAGTTTGTCTTAAATAATTCAGCAGACACTTAAAATGATCAATTCTATATTCAGCTGATGGTTTCACCTGTAAGTCCACGTTGTGGATAACTCAGAATGTATTAATGCTTTTCACTGTTGTCTGGAAAATGTCATACTATCACTATATCTGCAGAGGTGTACTCTGCCTTTCCTCGTACTTGATGCTTGGGCAGACCCTTACCTAGGGATGTTTCAGTTTGTTTAAAATCCTGAAGTGGTGAGTTGCATTTGTCCTCTGACATATTTTGATTGTGTTAATTTCTGTCTGTAAACCTTGCCTGCTTCTGTTGTCTTCTAGAAGTCATGCGTACCTGCTGCTCTGCCTTGTCCATGTTCTCTATCAGTAATCCTGGCCTTTCCAGAAATGTTACTAAAGGTTAACTTTCTATGATATGGCATTAAAAAATCTTTATGACAAATTGCAGTCAAGTTACTTATGTTGTTTAGAGGGAGAACATCTTTAACTCCTGTAATGTTGTTGTCTTTCAAACTTTGAACTTGGCTATAGGGTGGAGAACCAGGATCCAGAAATATCTTCTGAGAGTGCCACCATCATCTGCACTGATCTGAGTGTTTGCAATTGACATTGGATTGGATTGTGTTACTTCCTCTGTATCACTGAAAAATTGTGGTGCTGAATCACAGAGGAATGTTCCTGTAAAAGATTCAGTACAAGCAGGTCTTACTCTTATCCCTGTTCTGGTAAAAGTATTTTGGGTAGCTAAGGAATAGGTTAAAAAAAAGTCGTCTTCTTGTCTGATGTTAATTCAGGTAGCTGGAAGTGGTTGGTTGTTTTTTTCTTCTAGCACACACATAGCCTATCTTTTATTCAGTTTTATTCTTATCAAATATCTCTACAACTTCAGATCAATAAGGTTGGTTGGTTTGAAGGGTTATCATCTTCTGCCTCCAGCCATTCACTTCGCAGATACCTCTGCATGTCTCAAGAGCTTGTCCTGAATCTGCTTTGATGCTTTTGCTTCACTAGAAATGTAAGCAATCCAAGCAATCCTCTAATGTTCATGTGATTTGAACATCTTAAGAAAAACCCTTCTGTTCTGAGTAAGGATCATGATCAGTACATGACCCTGCCATTTTGACATTCTGCAGCTTCAGGGGTTCCTTGGAATTTAGCCACCTAAATTGAGTGAGGCATCCAAATGACTGGCTTTTGTAGGGTAGTTGTGCTGAAAAAAAAGTTTTGAGGCTAGTCAGTCAGTCCTCTTAGGTCCCTGGAACTGGAAATTACTATGCAGATATTTCACCTGTTCCAGACATTTCACCTGTTCAGACATTAGAACTCAATGGAGCTGTTGCAGAGTTGGACTAGGTGACCTTTAAAGGTAATCTGTGATTCTATGATGATTCTATGATTTGTGTCAGACTGGCTTTGGAATAACATCTGTGTTTCCAAATACACTGAATAACAATATGGATAATAATTCCACAGTCATTATTGAATTCTCTATTGACAGGACTACAGGAGACCTACAGTAGAATGCTTTTATCTTACTAGTACTGTCATCATCATAGACACATAGCGTCCTGCTCAGGAAATGAACTTGGACACCTAGTTGGGTCAGTAGAGAAGACTATACAAAATATAAATGTACTGGAGATAGGAGCTTTTTTGAAACAGGTCATGTCTGTTGCATCTAATTCCTCCCTTATGTTGGAGTTATTATGGTTCAACCTGATGGAAAGTACTAAGCCTGCTGGCATGGTTTTCAGACATTCCCATCCAGATCTTGATCATCTGTCTGTAGCTTCATCGCCTGTATGTTGAGAGACTCAAAGCAGTATTGTAGACTTACATTTCATTAGGAGGTAGATTCCTGGAAGTAGCCAGACAGAAGATCAGGCATTTATTTTAGAGCTAAGATGATCAGATTTTTCAGTCTGGTAAACAGCTGGATCTGTTTTACTTTTGGAAACTTTTCTCCATTTGGTTTGATATTATATTATGCTATTTTAAATTCCTCAATGACTTCTGCTATAAATTTATTAATTTTTTCTATCTGGCTGAATTAGAGGTTTTTGCAGAGGATTTTACCTGTATTAAACTCTTGACTTTGTTTCCCATGAGAAAAGCTTTTCAGTCTAGTGTCATCTGCTCCATGCTTTTCTGACATCTGTTAGGTCTGCTAAAAATAGAAGAATTTGGGAAGTTGTGACCCTCCCACTCTTGGATGATTCCTTTTTAGGAAAATAACCGTTGTCTGAATTCAACTTGGAGAAACAAAAGCTGTGTCTGTGTTCCATTCTGGTCAAGATGTCCATACATCTAGTTTTATTTTTTTGGATAAGACAGAAAAAAATCATGTCTTTTCTTCAGAGTACAACATGCCTATTTGTGAATTTCAGCATGAAGACTACAAACTTCACATATTTTGACAACTCTGTTGTGGCCCTGACTGGCAATTTGGATCTATTTCATAAGACAAGTGAGTTCTGGAGTATTCAAAAAGAATGCCCCAGTTTCTGAGACGGGACTTGCTGGTTCATCTTTGTTAAACATAATTCCATCAAGGACAGTACTAGTGATTTTCTGCACTGAACATCAGTGCACTGTCATCCATTAGACGATAGAAGGCTACCTCTGTGCAGCTAGGAGGTAATAGATGGGTGTTGTCCCTGTGACACAATACACTCCCTTTTCTCCTGAACATTCTTTAGGAAAATCTTGGGTTTACAAGAATTTGAGTCAGTAGTGCAAATTCAAGGTGTTTAGCCCTTTGTCAGTGCTAGTAAGGCTGAAAAGTCATCAGTTCAATTGTTTGTGTGTACACATATCCACATTGCAAGGCTTTCTGATTTCTTGTATGTAATTTTAATTTTGAGTTGGCAGTTTTTGACTTTATTATCCTTTATTTGGAAACAGAATGTGTCAAAGATGAATAAAGAGGTACTATTTCTACATAGCCATAAAAATGTCTAACAAAAATACTGTTCCATTATTGTGGATTGACTTCCCATACACTGAAATAATGTTTGGTCTTTCTAGAATGCTGGTGGTCTTTACTAGGATATGGGAGTGTTGACTGCCTATTTGAAATTGAACAGGGTGTTCAGTTTTCTTTTTTAAACATGATGAAGTATCAGTTAAGGAATCAGTTCTTCCTTACTTGTTTTTTGTTTGGTTTTGGGTTTTTTTTCCTGCTTATCTTGAGACTCAGGTACTTGATAAGTGTTAGGAATTCTTACAGTTTACCTGTGCAGTTTGTAGAGTTCACTGATGCTGCAGTGATGAAAACCATACATTTTCCGCAGAGGATGCCCTTCTAATTTACTCTTTTAGTCAGTCTGGCTGTAAGTGATGCTTTACTTTTTGGCTGAGAACACTTTCAGGTGGTCTGACAGCCTCGGCACTGTTGATCCTGTAAGGAAACTATATTGTGAAACTGGAACTCTTGGCAGTGTTTTTCTTTACGAGATCATGGTAAGAATGAATCGCATTCAGTGATCAAAGCGTAATGTCAGTGTAACTTCTGAGGCATGTTCCTTTACTTGACATCAACAAAGCAGACAGTGAAAGTACATATTTACCAGATGGCACACTCTTGCCAGGTGCCTTCTGATTTATGCTGTATTTGAAAGAAAAACCACTCTTTGCTGTTGGATAAAGAGCTGTCAGCTGGATAGCTCAACTGAATTGTCAGTTCCCGTTTGGATTTGCACATAGTGAGAGTATACTTATGGACTGTTACTTGAAAAATAGAATAATTCATTGCCCATACACTGAGGTCTCTGATACATGTAGCCCACTCGCTGTTTAGCTTTCTACTTCAATTTCCCTTTTTAGTTATTTGGATTCCCTGTTCTCAGGATTCCACTATAAGGACGTAAGTTCACTTATGTATTTATATGCTGAGTACAATAAAGTATAAGGCATAAACATGCCAGTCTCCTTCCAGTTGTGCCCTGTGATAGGACAACAGGTAATGTTTGCAAGCTGAAACACAGGAAGTTCCACTTTGACATGAGGAAAAACATCTTGACTGTGAGAGGTGACAGAGCACTGGAACAGGCTGCCCAGAGAGGTTGTGGAGTCTCCTTCTGTGGAGACTTTCAAGAACTGGATCTGTTCCTGTGTGGCATGCCATAGATGTTCCGGCGCTGGCAGGGGGGTTGGACTCGATATCCAGAGGTCCCTTCCAACCCCTACCATTCTATGATTCTATTAACATCAGCCTCTCAACACCACAACAGTTAAATCCGTAGTATCTCTTGTGATAGGGTATATGAATTTTTACAGTTTGAATATATTTGTAGGCTATATGTTATAGAGAAAGCCATATATGGCCAAGGGAACTCATCTTCTCCCTTCTCAATTATTTACTTAGTAAACAGGCAAACAAATAGTAGCAACAACATATGTTTTATGTGAACTATGGACTTCAGAGTGTTTAAAAAAGCAATAATTAAAAAAGCTCAATGGGATTTCTGTTGCATTTCTGGCATATGCTTCTGTTTTGAATGTTTTTAGATTACGTATTTCTGCATCCGTCCTTAAGGTTTACATACAGAACTTCTTAATTTGTTGTAGTTCAACTGGTTCTGATGAAAACTTTGCATCTTTCGTGCATATGTGCTTGCTTATATTTGTGCAACACATCTTTGTGATCTAAAGTACATGATTATATCAGACAGAATCTGCCTGTCTGAGAAGCCAAGTCAATAAATGATGCATCACCTGCTGGTTCTGTAGTATCTTGAGTTTCGTACTACTTAAATTAATGCAATTTACACTTTATTTTGTTAGTTACCATGGTTTAATATTAATGATCATCTCTTGTACACTCTAAATAGGGACAGATATTAAATAATCTGGATAATTTCAATTGTATTTTGTGTGGGGATTTGGTTGGTTGGTTGGTTTCTTTTGGGGGGGGGGCGTTGTTTGGTTTTTTTGGTTTTTTGTCTAGTCTCACTTTTTTATGACTGAACAGAAAACAGAACTTAAAATTAAGAATATTATTCTCAATATGCTGAGTATTAGTATTACATATATAAATCTAGTAAGTGGATTGTTTGAGGAAAAGGAGTTAATACAGATTCTTCATGATGGAGCTCAGAGAATGACTTTGTGACACTTGCCTCTGTCCAAATAAATATTCTTTTATACCTAATTGAAGAATAAATACTTAAAGTTATAAAAGCACTATGTTTATTTTAGGTGTATTTCAGCTATTTCCATTCTTATTTCAATGTGAAATACACTGTTTAAATTCAAGTCTGTTTATCCTTGCTTACCCATTGTTACTGAAGAGTTTTATCACACTGTTGGATGCTATCTATTGTATGATGAGTACAGAGTATCTGCCTACAGTTGATACTGAGCTCCCATTCAAACCATATACTTTTTAGTGTTTTACTTTAGGATCAGGGTGGAAGCAGTCTGTGGACTAATGCTCAGTAGTTGAGTTGATTTTTCAACCTAGTTTAATCTGAAAGACATCCTGTTTGTGTGCTCTGCTCTGTCATAAAAACCAAAGTGGCATTAGTGTAAGAATTGCTTATTTTCTGTCAAGATTTCTTATCTAAACTAAAATGCAAGTGGTATGTTTACTTCAATGGGACGTCATCAGGTGATTGTATTGCTAGGCAAGCATTGTGGAAGTCGCTTAGTAGCATAAAATATTTATTTTATTTTCTACTACTGTCACAATAAAACCAATAAAATAGACTGTAAATTGCATCCTCTTCTGCTTCTATATCAAACCCTTTGATTTAGACAGCCTTCACTATCAGTTTAAGGTAACTTGTTTGACTTTACACTGAAATGGATGAAGAGGGTCACCATTATCCTTTTCACTTGAGTCTGTTGTGGGATAATCTGTACTTGTGAACGTTGTGCTGTCAGAGCTACTTTTGTATTGAAAGACTAGATATGAGTTGAGAAATACTCTGTAAAAACTCAGGTATCACTGTACTTTTGAGGTAGATATTTCCACTTTGAAGGCAAACTCTTAAGGAAACTATAAGGAACCTATTATTTTGTAGAAGTGCCAATATTATTGCTGCTTTTCTTGCACTGAGAAGTATTGATAGCTGGAAACCATAACATGTTTTTTATGGAAAAAATAAAAAAATTCTAGACCTAGTTTAGGATGTCAGGAGTTGTCAAGACATTATTGCCTTGAACCTGTCCTTGAGAGGGACAAATACAAGTATAGGGAAGAAGGTCTTACAGAGCTCATCAAATTGGTGAGAAAACAGGGATAGGGAAAAATGAGGGAAGAAGCTCATGGAAGAATGTGAGATGAGTGTTTGTCATATGCAAAGAGAACCAGAGCAGGGAGGAAAATACGTGATTTCTGCTGTGGCAGAAGGAAAAGAGCAATGAACATGTAATGCCTGGTGAGAAGCAAAGCAGCAAGAAAACAGAAAGCTTCTGGGATTGTATCTGATTTCAAACCTAAAAAAATGTTTGACAATTTCTGTGCTATAGTTGGAGGGAAGAGTAGTACACTGGAAGCTTGAGAGATGGAGGAATTTAATTTATTGAATGCATTCGATGCTCCTTCTTTTAAAGAAGCAAGGAATTTTGGGTTCTTGTTGTTCAGATGTAGTAAATAGTGTGCAAAATATCACTGGGATGGGAATTCACTGATCTAAACTACATGGGAGGATTGAAACTTCTGTTGAAAATACCTGACCAGTAAACCATAGAAAGAGTCAAGTCTTTTGCATATGATCTGCTGTTTTCCTGGGAGCATTCTGCTTTACCTAATTAACTGTGTAAGGTTAGTATACAGGAATATAGAGGGCTTTGAATACTGGTACATATATTAACTTATGCTATGTTAAGTGTTTAATAGCTGACAGTTTTTCAAAGCTGTTATTTTCCTGCAAGTTTATAGTAACCTCTTATTGAAATCAGCATTTAAATATTTGCACCAGAAAATGAGATTTACCTTGTTTTGGTACATCCAGAGTTATACAAAAATCTGTGAACTACTTTTATTACTTTGCAACTACTGGGTCATAAACTCGGATTAGTTTTATAGGATTTGGTATATGAGTTGACAGATGTGATATATGGTGACACTTTATCTTTTATTGCTTACACATACTAGTTATTGGGAAAGGATGGGGGCAGTTCATATGAACCACAAGATGGGATTTCAGTTGCTTACCCAAATGTCTCTCATTCATTCGTTCATTTGCTATCAGTTATAGCAGATATATTGCTTCTTCAAGCCTGTCACACCAATAAATCATTTCAGATTGTGTGCATTTGTACAGTGCCAAAGTGTACCATGAATTTTAAAGGAAATCTCCTATTTTCTTTTCAATCAGATGAGCAACGTGAAGAGACTACAGCCACGGCTCAGTGCTATTCTTTTTAAGCTTCAGTTTGAGGAGCAGGTGAACAACATCAAACCTGACATCATGGCTGTCAGTGCTGCCTGTGAAGAGATAAAGAAGAGTAAAAGCTTTAGCAAGCTGCTGGAACTAGTATTGTTAATGGGAAACTACATGAATGCAGGTTCTCGGAATGCACAGACCTTTGGATATAATCTCAGCTCCTTATGTAAAGTGAGTTCAGTATTGCATTCACTTTTGCATTTGTTTTTATTACGCTATTTAAATTGTTTTGATGGTTTTCATGCAGCGAATTCTTTGGGTTTGTTTGGGGTTTTGTGTATCATTTTTGTTGGTTTTTTTTATTTTGTTGTTGTTTTGTTTGTTTTTTGTTAGGTTTGGGGTTTTGGTTTTTTTGTCTTTAGCTGTTGTTCTTTTGTTTTTTTGGGGTTTTTTTTTTGCCAAAATTCTTAGCATTAGTTGATGGTCTGAACAATGAAGCAATTTTCTGTGCAGTTATCCTGAGACTGGCTTGTTTAAACTTTTAGAAGATTCCCGTTTTAGGGAATACTAAAATAAAAACAAAACAAACTAAATAAGGTTATGGAAGTACCATATCACTGTGATCATAGTTGTCTTAGATGTCTGAGCACTTTTAAGAATGTCACGCTTTAATCTGTTTTAATATGGTTACGTTTTTTACATAAATTTTCATCTTTCTTTTCCTCTGTTGTTGCTGCTCCGTTTTATAAGTTTTCTGTTTCTTCTAGTTTTCCTTACATTTTCCCTCTCTCACCTATGTATAAGATATATACAAGAAGACATCTATACTTTCCTGAGCATTAATTTATTATTTATGTATTTATATATTATTCTTATCCTAATTGCCTTAGTTTAGTGTTGTTATTTATTTCCTGTGCCCTCTGGGTGGTCACTGTAAAATCTGCAGGGAGTTCTTGTGTGCCATAGTCCTTATGAGAAGGGACTTATTTGAAAGTTTGTGTGTACTCTTTTTCTTCTCTTAGCTTCTTTCTTTTTATACAAGAGAACATAGAGTATCTTAACTTCTACATTCTTTAAACTAATCACCCTTACTCTGCCATGCTTCAGAAGAGTTCTTTCAGTATGGTTCTCGAGTGTTGAATGCAATACCTAAAATGGAAATATTCATAGAGAAAAGATATATAGATATATATGATATATATAAATATACCTTCCCTAGTCCTTACCTTAAGTAAACATTTAAGCATGCATCAGATACCTAGAGAAATACAGTGTAGATGGAATTCTTAAGTTAAAAGTACAAGTTGTTGACAAACATATTCAGAAGGAAGATACAAAAAGTGCTGTCTCCAGTGGGGCGCATTTACTTCTTAGGTATGTTTTAGAAGAATCTGTCCTAGGCCTGATTATATTCTCTGTACTTTTAATGCCCAAAGCGACAAAAAAAGAAATACACTTATGAAAACATTATGAAGGTATTTGTTACAGGCACTTTGCAAACCAGTATCAAAATTCATCTTGGAGAAATAATATAAAATCTAGAAAATGAAAAGGGAACTACTGTATGCAGATAATCAAAGTAAGGAGTGAATGGCTAGAGAGAATCCCAGAAAACAGGCTTTAAGTCCTAGCCAACTCTACAGTGCTCTGTCATTAAATTCATTTGATAATCTAGAATACCATAGTTGCTTAGATTTGCACACTTACAGGTTAGTTAGCTTTACAGAAGGTTACAGCATTCCTCTGGAGAGGAAATGTGTCTCTTTTAGTGGGCCTTTTATGTATTATAAATATGGTAGTTATCTACTGCTGACTTGGTGCTAATAAGGTTTTAAGTATAGTTTTATCTGAATTACTGCAGAAAATGTGTCGACCAGTTGTTGACTCCAGATGGTAGTAACATGTAACACTTATAAATTGAGAAAAAAGTGTTTGGGTGTATTTAGTTTAGAAAAGAAAGAAGAAGATTGTGAGGAGGATGTAAGTGTTCTTTTGTTATTAATTTATGATAAAGAAGGCACTTGAACATTTGTTTTCTATGTAGCTAAAGTAGGAGATGGGATAATAGGCTTTGCAGGTACCAAAAGGACTTTGCTTAATGAAGAAAGCTGTGGAAAGCTTTTGAATTCCAGGTATACTAATAATTCTCAAAGAGTCTTCGTGGGGCCAGGTTAAGGGCGAAAATAAGTAATATTTTGCGTAGAACATTTAGTTAACTAGTTAGGAATTGTGTGCCAGTTACTTAGAACCATGGAATAATTAAGGTGGGAAGGGATGTCAGTAGACATCAGGTCCAACTTTCTGCTCAAGAGAAATGGTGGTAACTACCAGTAGTCTGTAGGTGAAGTAGATACAAAGCTATAAGGATGACAGAAAAAGTAATTTGCTCCCTATTATCAAAATGCTTAATACAGTGTAGTTTTGACACTGTATCATGTTTTATGATTAGAACTGGTGATACTGGTTTACTCCTTTCAGGACTTCATTAATGTATTCATATGTCATGGTACTCAATATATGTTTTGTTTGCATAAGAAATATGCAAGTCAAAACTTGAAGTTCCAATGACAAAGATTTCATATATATATTTGATCTGGCATCCCTTCATGCTAGTATGTAGATACAGGACCACGGTGCTTAAAAGATCTAGGGGGAAGATAATGTAACCTTAATGGTTGTTGAATGTGAGTTTATTGATGTCCCTGCTCACTGCAGGGGGGTTGGAATAGATGACTAAAGGTCCCTTCCAAGCCAAACCATTGTATAATTAGGAAAGAATTGCCAACTATTATAAATTTTGCCAGGAGGCAGAGTGACTATGGCGACCTTAGAGATAATCTGTAAAATTTCAGATCTCTGCCATGAGATATCCCAGGACAAGTGCAACCTACAGTCAATTACTTGTTTGTTTGAAGATTGACAAATTTTCAGAGAGAGAATCACTGGGAGTTTGCATTTACTATGTGTATCAGGGTACAAGACACCATTTCCTAATTTACGTCATCCAATTATGGCCTCATTTAGGAAGTCCGTGAGTGCCAAGCCTTCACTGGTTATGAAATTATGTCTTATACAGACAGCTCACTTTGTCTGGAAACACAGAGGTAAAACTATGTATGCATAATTTTTTTTTATTTTCTTAACTATGTTTAGTGTCTTGGTTAATGCTTAATCTCCTCTGTTCTGAGAATAATAAACTGGCTCAAATATTAAAAATATTAGTATTAAAGCAGGAAAAAAACCACCCAAACCAATATTCCTTCAATGCCCAAAACTAGAAATCTTCAAATTGCAGACTACTTGCCTGTCTACACAACAGTTTTCAGTAGGGGTTCCAAAAACTTAAAAAATTTGCAGTGATTTCTGTCCTCCAAAGATGATGTTTTCTGTAATATATGAAGAACATACAATTTATCTGCTCTTCATTGGTGCCCAGCTATGCACAGGGAACCATAAGGACTATTTACTTTGCAGAAGACAATTCCATATCTTGCCTTCTTTCTGCATCATGTAGAATTGGGCTCTAATAGTTGTTCTGCATTGGAGAACGTGCGTGCATATTCTCAGAAGAGAGATATGATATTGGTATGCTAATATGCAACTGATTATTAAATACTGATATATTAAAACTACATGCATGTTTGTAACACTGGTTTATTTTTAAAACTAACTTTTTTTAACTACATGTGTTTTAAGCAGTGTGACTGTGATGTTTCAATTACTGAGACATTTCTCACTGAGATTCCCAGTACAGAAGTAACTTATTTAATAATCCTGCATACAGGAATGACCCTAGAAAATATTTTTTGGTTTTGATATATATGTGTTCCATTTTCTGTTTATTTTGAAAATTATCTCTCACTTTATTATTAATTCACTAATCTGAAGAAGGACACATACATTCTGGAAGAGTATATATTTATTGATATCGTATCATTTTGATCTTTGAAAATTGTCACTGACTTTTTACAGTGAAGTATGAAATATCAGCCTCTGTGATAACCAACATCCAGAATTCTGTTTTAATTTACATACAGTATGGGAAAAACAAACAATATATTCTGATTTGGTTTTTAAATCAGATCAATAAAATGCCCTTTAAGTGATCTCTGAGGATATTGGGAAGCAGCAGAAGTGTGAAAAAATTATCTTTATAGGAACTTTGCAACCATGGGAAAACTGTAATAATGTATATATTAAAAAAATTAACCAAACAAAAACGTATATGTAGATTTAAATTGTGATTGATCTTGCTCTCAGTTCCTTATTCAGAAGTAATCCTCATATAGCTGTCTGGTTTTGAACACTTTTTGGAGAGGGAGGTAGTTTTTCCTTTATGCCTTGTTGCTGTAGTTACTCTGACATCATTGAGCGTTGCTGATAACGTGTATTTTTCGTGGTAACCAAACTAAAGAACAGTCTTGAAGTTGAAACAAACTGACACAAGTTTTTTACTTGTTTAGTGCTGGTTGTAATACTGCTCTAAAGACTTTCTTCCACAATATTCAGATGTAGAAGTCCATGTGCAGCTGTGGCAGCCCTATAGTATGCGTGCATATTTATATACTTTTTCTGATAAATTGTTTTGTGCAGAAATAGTTTCCAAGTAGTGAAAATACACTTTCATATGAGATGCCATTTTCTACTTCTAAAAATTTTCGGATTTAAAAGACTAGCTCAAATGGGAGACTACAGCAGAAACATGTAATTCAGTCTTTGCCAATTGTCAATTCTTAGTGTTTTTATCCAAGTAGCTTCCAATTTTAAGACCGCCAGGCTTAAAATAATTTTATATGTATAAACAGTTCAGAAAGAAACGTTTGTACTTAAGAATTTTTGAAGTAGAACTTCTTAAACAATGAAGCTTCTACTGCATAATACTGTTAGGCTTCATATATAAGGAAATCGTGTCATGGAGTGAACATTTGCATTATGTGTTGTTAGATGTTTATTTTTTTACACTTCCATGAGTCTATTCACTTTTGCAAATATTTCTATATTGCTTTAATAATTACATTCCTAAAGGGGAAATGTATACTATTTTTGAGTACAAAACTCAAATTTTTAATGTGATCTTTCTAGGGATTTTTAGTAAGGGGAGAAATGAAACAGCCCATTACTTAGTGTTTTTTTTAAAACAGCTGTACCAGTTCATCAGTTCGTTCTTATTTTTCTTGGGTTCATAAATACTAATATATATGAAATATCAAAGTAGTCATAAGTAATCTTATTCTCAGTGTTTTAACATTTCTTTTTTTCCCCTCTAGCTGAAGGACACAAAGTCAGCAGATCAAAAAACAACCTTGCTCCATTTTCTTGTAGAAGTGTGTGAAGAAAGCTATCAGGACGTCCTGAATTTTGTTGATGATTTTCAGCATTTAGATAAAGCTAGTAAAGGTTTGTATAACTAACTAAAATTTTTGATTTTGAGTGTATTGCAGTGTCTTTTATGGGAGATGATACTTATTTTTTACTAACAATATTTTGAAAACAAACATTAATAGTCTATATCATAGATCAGTAATCTGAGTTGCTACAAGTGGTCTTGAAGCTATTTATTGTTCTGTCCTCTGATGTTTACTACAGGGTTACCCATTACATTTCTTCTAACATATCTTCTAGAATCTTTGTCCAAAAGAGTTTTCTTTTAAAAGTTCTATTAATAGATCTTATACTGTTTCAAACTTCAGTCTTTTATATAAGTGTAGTGCAATCACTCAGTGTCTTTTTAATTCAGAAATGCAGAAAGACTGCCATGCCATCACTTCCAATTTTTTTTTTTCTCAACTTGAATCAGAACAGTTTTGTCATCCATGTGTGTATGTTTTTCATGCAAAAGTAGCAGTAGAAGTCTGGAAAAATAAATTCATCTTTTACTGCTTCATCATGCAGCATAGAATATGGTAAATCTCACTATAAGCAGCAGCGGGTTTTTTTTCAGTTAATTTCTTAATTAAGAGTTCCTTCTCTGTATTTTATCTCGGCTTAAGTAATTTAAAGTGACTAAACATGGAGTTAGAAATTGATGCTGCCTCAGCATTGTCCTACTCTTGCAGGAAAAGAAGATTGGATGGGCTCTCTGAGCTAATAATTTTGGATTTAGTTTACGTCAGTTTGGAAAATATCACTGTTAATCTGTATTGCTTTGTACAGTATCACTCTTATGTCTCAGTCAGTCTCTCTGCCACAAACTAAAGCTTTGCAAAGCCTGCTTCTGATAGAGAAATTGAGATAGTGGTCACAAAAAGAGAGTTTGCTTTCACTTGTCAGTGTTCTTAAAGTTCCCAATTTTATTTGATGCATTATAACCACTTAGAAGTTCAAGTATTTTTATGTAGCTGTCAAATGCTTCAAGCTCTTCATGAAATTGTTTGTACTGGTAATGGAAGGAGTTTCTGCTGTGTATAAAATTAATTTTTTATGAATTATTTTCAGTGTTAATTGGCCACTGTTGGGTTTTTTTTTCTTCTCATTACTAGTATATTATTGGCTGTATTGTGATTGAATTTTGTGTATCAGCCAAAAAACCTAAAGTGTTCCTTATTAGAAGCCATTGTTTTCAGTGTAGGCAGTCATCTTATAAGAAGCTGCTGATTGTTTTCTGGAAAGCTTTCAAGCTATAAAACACTGATCATTCAAAGAGTAGCCAGTAAGATTATTAGTTAGTCCAGGCATTCTGTTCTCTTTTAGGTATCTGCTATTGAGTAGATATTGACTAGAAATCTTTGATCTCACTCAGTATGTTGTAGGATGGAAATCAATGACCATGTTTTCAAGTTTATATATTGAATTTACTTCAGTGTATTATGAGATGTGTTTTTCGTTTCAGTTTTACTACATGAAAAAGACAGAGGCTTAGGATATATTTAACAGATTAGCCTATCATTGTATGTGTGTTTGTACTTGTTTCCCTACCTGGAAAACTCAATTTTGTTTTGAAGGAATTACACTGGAATATTGGAAAATCCAGCAGTCCCAAAGATGACAACTCATGGTTTGGTTTTTTTTTAAACCTTTTATTTCTTTTACAGAAGTGTATTTTTATGAAGCAAGTTGATTTAATATGCACCAACTTTTGCACTGTAAATTTTTAATGAAGTGGCTATTTTTGCTTCAACTTATGAAAAGGCCAGTTCAAAAATATCTGTGAATCTGGCTGTGATCAGCTATATGCAGCTAATGGACTCGGTCTGATGTAACTTACTGTTAGACTGAAGTTTTTAAGACCAGGCTGGATGGGGCTCTGAGCAACCTGATCTAGTGGGAGATGTCCCTTCCAACCCTGACAATTCTATGATTCTATGATCCTATGATGAATCCTAACAAGTTGATCAAGAATGGTTTGTATTGAGGCTTCTACAGTGAGCTGGGAAACAAAGCAGATATTACAATGCATCGTTACAACTGCTAGGGAGGCTGATAGAACGAATGTCATCAAAAATCATTTTTATGATTGTTTAGTCAAATATACTTATTGCATAAGAAATACTGGTTGTGTTTGAACAGAATTTGGGTATTGAGGGATTAGAGAATCTCCTCCATCCCAAGATACTGTACTTAGGGCTTAAGAAGAATAATCCATTCTGGACTGTATTCATCAGAGACAGTTCAGACTTCCAGTAAGTTTGAAAAACTACTGGATCCAAAGGTTACATTTGAGGATTGCAGGCTGCTGAAAGCAGAGAACAAAGGAAGCCAGACGAGGTTTTTCCAGTCATCCTGTCATCTTTTCTGGTGTTGTATCATACTATATAATATTCAGTTTTTCTGTGAACCCTATAGGTTGTATTCTGTTCCAATATTTGTTTCCAAATCCTTTTCTCTTACCTTTTGTCCTAACAAAGGTTAGGGCCTTGTAGAGGTGGGGGAATGTCATTCCCTTCATGATGTCACTGAACTTTGTGGTCTAAACTATTTTTAAAAAGTAACTCCCAGTAATAAATCAATGAAATTTCATAAGAATGTTTCTTAAAACAAGTTATTTAAAAGTTAATATTTTAAAATTCTTCCTTGACAAGACTGTATCAGCCAGCTCATTTGTAGCATACCTTGTATATTTTTATTTTATACTTGCTCATTCTTAAGTCTTCTCTCTCAGTTTATTTGTGATTCAGAATGGTGAACATTATGATGTTTAGCAGCTCATTTTCTTTTTCTCCTTTTTAGAAGAAACATTCTTGTTCCTTTCATTAAATATTGCCCAGTTATTGTCATACAATAAGTTGTTAACATAGCTTGTAAGACTTACAGAGCAGTGACAAGGTCTGTTGCTAACATGTATTTTATAAAACATTCACAATATGTAAATTAATGATTGCAAGTGTAGTTTACTTCGGGATATTTAATTTGTTTCTATCAGCTGTGAAAGTTTTAGTTTCTACTTTTGTAATACTGGAAGCAGTCTTAATTCACTGTTACAGTGCATGAATTAAAGATACATTTTTGCTTTGAAGTGTAACAAATCCTGTTTTTTAAGTACTCTTAGATCAGCAGGAGGAACTTTCATTGCAGCTAATGAGCTCACTGATACGACAGTTCCTGAAGTTTCATATAATTAAAGCTGTCTCTTCTTTTAAACATAATGACTTCACTGCTTTTCTATTAGTATTCCAAACCAGAAATATTTTGGTAATTTAGTACACTTTGCTAATTTTTTATTTTATGATATTCCAAAGATTTATATTGCATTTACCCAGACTGCTGTTTTATTTGATTGACTCTAATTTGCACAGACCTTACAGGTAACAGTGTATAGAGTCTTCCTTTCATATTGTAATAACAATATAAAACTGCAGGCTATGCTTCTTTTAAAAGTCATTAACTCATTGTCGCTTTACAAATAACGTACACATTAATTTTAACTTTTTTTTTTTTTTTTTTAAGCTAGGAACCAAAGTGTAAATGTGAAGTTTAATCTATATTCATTAAAAAACAGAACTTTTGCACCTACAATATTTAAAAACATTAAGACAGCATGAGAGAACAATATTAATGTATATGCTATAAGCAATCTATATATCATAAGGAAAGGGTTTTGTTCCTATTACAGAATTTCTGAGTCTATGGCAAATTTCTCAGTATTATTAAATAACTTTGCTTTCTGATGTGCATTGCTTGGGCTCTTGTTTTGTCTTAGGTTGCAGATTCACAGGATGTGTTAAGTAGTCAGGACTGTTGTTTGTTTGGGTGGGTTTTTTTGTGCTTTCAGAAAACATTACAAACTTGATGAGTTACTCCATACTGTATTATACTCAATCAATACAAAAATCAATAGATGATTCCACTATCTTGCAGATTATATGAGTTTCTAAGTTCTTATAGCAGACTCATAGTGTGGAATGGTAGCCCATTCAGAGATTAAGTTTGAAAAATGGTTGTAACTAACATGGTAACAATTTTATCTTAATTATGTCTTTTTTTTTTATTTTTTTATTTTATTTTTGAGAATTCCTTTTTTTATATATACAGAGTTCATTTCCCTTTTTTTTTTTTTTTTTTTTTTAATGTTATATATGGGATATTTCTCTGCTTTATATCATAGTTTTCAAGAGTGATGGCTATGATGAATAACCAGGGGACTTGCTACTAACCAGAGGTCCATCTTTTTATTCTGTGCCTATTAACTGGATTTTCTTTTTTTGGTGGCTCTTCAGAAAGATAGTAAAAAGAGTTCCTTGGAGTATTGAAAAAGGGAGTGTATCCTTGTTCATTCTCAGATGTTAATTAATTCAGCTATTGGGTAGGTAGTTTCACTTACATTATGTGATTTGTCTGTGGTTTTGCTAGGTTTTTTTTATATGTAGGTGTAAGAAATACAATTGAAAGTAGCTGTTCAGAGATTTCCATGAATGGCAAAAAATAATGTGAGAAATGTCTTGTGTGGCAGCTTTCTGGTACAAACAGGGCTTTTAACTCAAAATCTGGTAGTAAAATATTTCAGGAATCAACCTTACAGTGAACACAGGGTTTATGCTCTGAGTAAAAAAATCCCTCTATTACTTACACCTATGAGATCATCTAGTTTCTTGGTCTGTGATCCTGTTGGCTGTATATCAAGACAGGACCCCAAGGGGGATATCAGTCATGTATTATGCCTTAGTTTATATGGAAAGGAGCAAATGTATGCTTTAAAAGAGCTAGTAAATACTCTTGTAAGTTAGTCTAAAGGCAACTAAACAAACAAAGTATTCTTTATATGGAGTATACAAGGCTCTTCAAAGAAATGTGGACTTAATTTCAGGAATTTTATCATAGTAAATAATTTGATTTTATGTCACATGAAAAATTGCTACCAAAGCTAGACAATTGAGAATTAATAATATAACTGTATAAACAAGAATGCAACACTTAATTTTGTAAAGGAACTGGCTCGTTTTAAGAACAATTGTAACAACTGGGATTTCTAAAGCTTTACTGGTAATTCAGTAAAGATTTACTTTTACTAGAACTAGAAATGTCCTAATGAGATGAAGTGATGAGACAAAATTAAGAGCTGTTGTTAAAGGAGGATTAGAATTTCACAATCAGGAAGGTGGTTAATAAAGAAGAGAGAAAAATATTTCACTTAACTATGTTATCACAAGTACAAATTAGTTTAGAAATTAGGTCAATGTGACTAATTCTGTGTTAGAAGAGTAAGGTTACAGTCAGTGTAGTACTTCATGGTCCCCAAGTGTTGAGGTGATGAGGCTCAAGAGGAAAGCTGCAACTGATGAAAGGATCTTCTTTCTTTTCCCTTTTCCAAATTTGATTTATTTAAGATGATTCTGTCTCTTGGCAGCTCTTAGGCCACTGCTGCACTGTATCACTGCATACTGTGCTGCAACACTGGGCAATGTTATTTCCCCAGGCTGGGGCAGGTGCCATTTCCTGTTACTTGGCCAGTTCTTCCCCTTGCTTTAGCAGGTACTTCGTTCTTTCAATAGCAATCCAATGATGAATACCTGACCATCAGTGAACTATTTGTCATTCAGGGGTTTCTGGTTTTAACCAACACCCTCTAGCTCCCAGTACTGCAGCGTGAGGGCTGTATGGGGAAAATCAGCTCAGCCAGACCCACTACAATTTTTTGCCTATATTTTCAAGTCCTGAGCTTAAACTGTACATTGTAAAAAGACATGGGGTGTCAGGCTGCATTTTGCCTTAAAGGTTCTCAAAAGAAGTTTATAAAAGGTCTGGGAGGCCAGGGTTCTTGTGTGGGTAGTATATGGCACAGGTGGTATAAGGTCTAAGGCCTGTTCCTGCTGATATTACTATTATTACTAGGAAATTTGGTCCAAAAATACTTAGGCATTGTTTTCCAATTACACTACATTAGTGTGCTCACATTTGAATTCAAAATAGGAGAAAATTAATTAAGTCCTGCTTAGAGAGCTGCTGCTTTCATGTGTACAACTGGAGTCTACTTTGGCTACAGAAAGGGAAGTACAAAGCTTCAAAAGGCAATGGCATTGTCAGAGCTTTGGGGAAAAAAGGGGTAAGTACAAGAGTATTGTATATGCTTATTAGACAGAGAGAAGAAAAATACTAATAAAAAATGAAAGCCAAGAAAGCCAGAAAATGGCTTTAGATGGCAAGAGAAAATGTCATCTTGGGAGAAATAAAGCATAAATATTGTATTTTCAGTCTTCTGTAACACTGAGTATATCCAACTAGACCTTATTCCACTGTTAATGAATATTTCAGGCCTCTCCTAGCATTTACAGAAACCTTCTAACACTTTGCCTCTGGAATATTTCTTTGTTAGTACTCTAAACCCATCTGAAAATACAGGGGCTTTTTTAGATGGTTTTAAAGAGGGGGTGTGGTTAGGCTATATTTAATCATTTAGCTTTACTTTTAAATGCTGCATCAATAATAAGGTGGCAAATTTAGACAGTTATTCAGTAAACTCTGTTCATCAGTCTAATATGAAGTTCAAATGGCAAAAGGAATAATATCTTTTCAGAAATTTTAATTTTTTATAATATGGTGTACTTTTCTGCATCAGGCTAGAGAGCAGCTTGTCACTGTCACGCTCTCCACTCAGAATATAGGGGCCAGAATAGCACAAGGGAAGCAAAATATCTGTAGGTAAGATGAAGATTCAATCTGGAGATCATGATCGTCCAAGAAAATTGTCATACAGGGTGGGCAGAACAGCTGAAATATCTGTAGTAAAAAATAGCAGACAGTGTGAGCACACAAGTAGTATTGCTTTGCCTTTGGATAATTATTTCCAGGATTTAAGATAAACCAGGTATAGTCTCAAAACTAGACAAAATAACGCTTTTAATTTAAGCAAGAATAATGATGTGGGGATGAGGAAAAAAGGAGCAAAATGTCTCCACAGAAATAGGTTGAAAAAAAAATCAGAGTACTATATTCTCATATTGTAAATACCAGTTTCCATTTCTTCATTGTGAGAAAACAGACATGGAACTAAAAGTTCAGTAAGTACATTTTTTTGCCAAATTTTGCTGTGTCTGTAGTAATGTGTGACTACAGAATATTTAATAAACTGAGAAGGAAAAAATCTTTTGGGCAATTGCACATATCTTTATTTGACCTTACTGACATGAAAGCTTACAGAGGAAAAATTAATCAAACATAGAGGTTAATGAGAGTAGCATGAAATAAAAATGAATTTATTAATAGTAGACTAATCTGCTAGCTTTGACTATTAATTTCTTTTCTTTTTGACACATGAAATGTTGACTTCAGGAAAGCATTTGATATTATGTAAAATGGGAGAATATTCATTAGACTAAAGAGTGGAAGAAACAAAATACTGTTGAAAGAAATATGGCAAAAAAAGATAAAATTGTGTTATTGAACCAATGAGTGTATCTGACAAAGGATCAGACAGCTTTGTCACCCAAGGTGGGGGGGGGGGGGGGGGGTTGTGTTGTTTTTTTTTTTTTTGTTTTGTCATCACTGTATGATCCTGAGGAAGCAGAGTAAAAGAAATGAAAATCAATAGTATGAAGTACAAGATCATGTGTCTTGATACTGTAATAACAGCTTTGGTCAAGAAAAAAGGGTAATTTTTTATATAAGGTATTTCCAGTAGAACTGTAGAAATAGTAATGCAAACATGAAAAGGGGTGGTGATCAATGCAGAAGGGTTTTAAAACAGAAGCAGGTAAAGAGGCTTCTGGAATAACCATGGTGTTGGAAAATCTGAATCAAGAGAGATAACTTTCAAGAATAAAGTTGGTTTAACCATGTAAGGCAGAAGGTGAGGAAATCTAATGATTGTCTATGAAAATATCCAGAGCCTTTTTAAAAAGGGGTATGAGAGTTCAGAGTGTGTGAGACAGTGTTCAGACATGCATGCATTGTATTCAATGAACAACTTGTTTTTTTGGGCTTACTAACATTCAAAATCCCAGTCTTTTACTTTATTTCCAAACTGTCATTATGAGTTGCTTACTTCAGGTTGGATGGGGTTTATATCTGCATCTTCACAGGATTAGGGATCAAAGTTCTGAATATTTTTTCTTTTTTCCTCTTCTGCTATTCTTTATGGCCCTTCAGATTTTACACTGTGTCTTCCCAAGTGGCACAAGGGAAGGTTGGGAAGTCATGTTATCTTTTTGTTGAAGAACTGCTTATATTTACAGATTTGAATTTTTTTTTTTTTTTCCATGTTTTCTCTCAATTACAAGTTCCAAAGACAGTAGTACCAAACTAATAGTAATATATTGTGAGCTAACCTGTGCTTGAAGCTATCAGCAGAAATACAGTCTTAAAGGAAAATATAATTAATAGTCATGCACTACTGAAATCAAACGAGTGCTGAATTTTTACATTCAGGAACAACTTAAGATCATGACAAAGGAAAAAAGCCCTTTCAGAACAAGATAGACATATAAAGATTCTTGACCAAATATGTAACTGTTCAACGTCAAAAGAACTAAACTAATAAAAAACTGGCTTTTCTTGAAGCAAGAATTCAAAAATCTTGTGTACAACTTGTTAATCAGCTCTAAGCACTGAGTTTGGTTTTGGGTTTTATACATTGTTTTTGTTTTGTTTTTAGCTAGGTAAAAATGTAGCTGTTACTTAGCTGCTACCTGCAATTCATGTAGAGGCTATTTTTGTAGGTTGGGTTTCTTGGGGTTGTTTTGTTTTGTTTTACTATGTACTTGCTGACTCTCATCATTCTGACATTTTGTAAGTATGCCGCTTTATGCTGTGAAGTCTTTTTATGCAAGACATGTTATATTGTGAAGAGTCCTATAGAGAGTTGTATTAAGCAGAAGGTATTATATTCTGTGTTTCTTACCAGATTTCTAAGTAAATTACTGTCTGTGCGTGCCCCCAAAGGCTTCTTATGACAGTAGAAGTATGACTTTCTATTAAAATCAGGTTTGTTTCTGGAACCTGTGAAGACTGAAACACATTGTCAGCTTCTAGTTTTAGCTCTGGTACCCAAACAAAGCAGTTGCTTTACTACTTGAAACCAACTGACCTACCTGGTGTTGATTTGGGCTTACTAATCAGTGACTGCAAATCTGCCAAGTCTAACGTACAATTGGAAAACAGTGTTTTTGAGTAGACAGTTTTAAAAATTGTGATTATAAACCAAATGAGTTGTGAATTATAATATGAACATACATTTATACCCTCCTATTCTTTTCAGAAAAAGTTGATACTCCCCAAATTGTTTGGATTTTTATTTTTCATATTACATTAGCATTTTAACAGGATGCCATTGATCATTTTATAGTTGTGTTCACCTTTGTGCTATGAATGAGATTGTAGTTGCTATGCAACATTTTACTCTGGTCGTTTGGGGACTCTGCCAGGCTTTTAGGAGAGAAAGATGTGTTCAGTATGTGCATCTTATATTTTCCATGACATAACTCTACTCAGCTGATAAAATCATGGATCCACTACAGATCATATTGAAGTCACAGATTCTCTCTAGGGAATTTTTACATGGAGTTTAAGGTAGCTTTTCCTTCATAGGTACAGTATATTATGAATTAAATAAATAATAACAACAAAAAAAATCAAGTCATTAGATTAAAAGTCAGAGAGTATGTTCTTATATTTATATATTGTTCCTATGGAACATATTTAAACATTAAGTTGACTTTATAAATGATCAGGAAATAAGTTTAAACTGATGGCAATAATATTAATCCAAGGTAGAATATGTGCTAACAGGAGTTATCTTCAGGTTGCTCTTATGTTCTTGATACTTTAATCAAATATTTACAGACAAAGTGTTTAATTTTCATGCATTGCATCAAAGGGATGAAAGTTGTATTTCTCTTTTTCTGATAAAGAAAATCTGCACTTTTGCTACCTCCTTCTATAAATCCCTGATGTTTAATCTCTTTCCTTTTTTCTAAGTCCCTGGTTTGCTCTGCCACACCCTCTCAAGTGCTTGCACTTCCCTCCAGCTTGGCAAACACTTCCATTCTGACAAATTCTGTTGTGTTTTTTACCAGGCTTTGTGTTTTCAGATTAGGAAATCAAGACTTAGGTTTCATGTGTAGGTGTTTATTAGCCCCGTTTTCTCTATGTTTTGAGGGTCTTACATTCTTCATGATTTTCCTTACAAATGTTCGTATTTTCTGTTTTAACAGAATGAGCTTGAGGAAAGCTTTGTGGTTCTTGGAGTAGCTTCAGAGTTTGTCCTTTGGTTAATCAGAAGAGACAGACTGGCATACGTATATCTCAGGTTATTTAAAACAGACTTAATTGCAGTGCAAAACCTTAAGCATAAAAGTAAAACAAAATGCAGTGTTCAAACAGCATACACCTAGACAAAATAAGGGGAACTGAACATTGTAAAATGACTCTCTTGTGTTGTAGTTTGTTTAGTGTGCTTTTAGTTTAGAATTTAAAATGTAGTATTTTCAATTGGGTAAGGTTTTAACTCCTGTATTTTACAAACAATGTTTCTTGTTTAAGGTGTTAACAGAATGAATGTTCTGTATTTCAGTCTCAGCAGAAAACCTGGAGAAAAGCCTGAAGCATATGGAGAGGCAACTCCAACAGCTTGAGAAGGATTTGCAGACTTTTCCAGTTCCTGAAGATAAGCATGATAAGTTTGTAGCAAAAATGTCAATATCCTTTGGAGTACTCTTTAAAAAAACCCACAACAGACCAGAAGTAATTTAACTGCATTATGTTAAACTTTAAATTTCTTTGCATAACTTCAGTCTAGTCTGTAACATTTAGTTATGAAAAATACAACTCATTTCCCCTCAAAAGCTAGATAAATGAACAGTCCAATTAAAGGACTCATCTGTAGTGGATTGAATAAGAAGACAACTGTTTGCTGTCAGGTTTTACATTGTAAGTTTATTAACTTAGTGAAAAGTGGTTGAAATGTTAACAATTTCACTTCAGTGCTAAATGATTTTTATGTGAGAACATCTTAGAAAAAGATGTCCATCAACCTGTGTTTATTTGTTTTCTAGTGTATGCATTACCACTGTGAATGTTTTTGTACATGCAATCACAGACTCAAAAAATTTCTCTTATTTCAGAAATGAGATTCATAGCAGGTGAAAACTGCTTTCTGGTCTTATTTTTGCCAAAATTCCTTTTCTTATTATTTATTCCAAATCTTGCAGCCAACTTCAATGTCTGTCTCTCTCATAAGAAAGCCTTGAGACATGAAGCTACTTAGTTAAAGCAGAAAAAACATTATTTTAGTTAAACTTCCCTAGCAGATGATGGTCATATATGATTGGCACTAAGACTAAACTGGAAGCAGAAATAGCAGCAGATATAGAGACAGGTTGAAATTTCTTCTGGAGGCACAATTAGGTCATTACCTTGCTGGAAGACTACTTTGTTACGTACAAAGGCGGGGGACTCAGGAGACAGTCCTCTTGATTAATCTCATACTATCAAATAAAGGATGGGAAGGGACCCTGAGGCCAAGTGGGTATGCTGGTTCTTGCTGCATTAGGGAGAGTTTCCTCTTCAGTAGACTAGCTGCAACCAAAAGTGTTTACAACTTAGCTTTAGGCCTTCTCTGGGCTCTGTGGGTTATCTGTAAGCTTTCAATGTTCCTACTTTTTCATGAGGTCGGGTGTTTTGTTGGTGAGGTTGTTCTGTTGGTTGTTATTGTTGTTGCTGACTTTTTTTATTCCAGCTCAAATGTGTTTTTGAGAGATATGTTTGAGCCCACCAGCATGGTGTCTCTATAGTACAAAACATAAGTTTTGTCCCTGAAGAAGCCAGGAGCATAACAGGATAACTAAGAGAGGGGTCCTGAAGGCAAGAGATAAACTATTATCTAGAAAGTTAGAGGAAAACATATCCACGTTAATATTGCTAGGACTATGTGAAGTCTGTGCTTGGTTAAGAAAATTATTTGTAGTCTAGGAAGTTAGGAATGGGAAGTACTTACTAGGAAATTGAACCTAAGAAAAAGGACAGACTCTTCTTACTCCAAAATAGTCATGATTCTAGCACTTCAAATACTCTATTACCTTTTGCATTTTTAAGCTGAGTTCTGGAGTTTGAAGTGACAGATAATTTAGTATACAGTTTTCTTTGGAGATGTGGTTATAAAACTTTCATACCTTGTAAACAGATAGGAAAGAAATTAGCAAAATTCATTTGAGAGTGACTGAAGAATACCCTGAAAAAATTAGCTTCACTTAAGGAGGAGAGCATTTGAAAAGTAAGTTGAAGAATGAATATGTACTTCTGTGCTAATATCATACATCTAAAATCAAAGCATAGGATGCCCAATTTCCCATTATGCTACTGAGTTATTGGGCATTTCTGAAACTTGATGGCAGGGAGTGGAATACTGTGATATAAGGTTATTAAGTGTTTTTAAGACAGAATAAGTCACATTTGTAGACAAATAGTATGGAAAGCTAAACTATAATAAAGTCAAGGTAAATAGGCAGACAATAAATATCATAACTTTTCTTGGGATTGAAATTCTGTCTCCATATATGAAGAGCATTAGAGGAATTTACTGATTGCTTAAAAAGGGTAGTGATTATCTTAGGAAATGCAAAGGAGGATCTACATGTCATCTTTTTCAAGCATCTCAAAAGCTATAATCCTGCCAGAGAAGATGCAGATTGTCAGTGTGTGCCAAAAAGATAAGCCATAGCCATAAAACTAAATTTGTTCTTTGCATCAGTTCTCTAGGGAGAACTTGGGTTGATCCCACTGTGCAATATTTTCAATGGAAGGATGATCTCAAATAAAAGAGTCAGTAGAAGGGTTTTTTTAAAAGAAAATATAAAATAAATAGCAGTAAATCTCCAGGCGTAACCGATGGTCACAAAAGACTCGCAGAAATTTTAAAATATATTCAAATATAAATCTATCGGACTACAGATTCTTAGATGAACTAAGCTCAGGACACCAGAGGAATCAATGCTGACAAGAAACAGCAGATTGGAAAAAACTGGCAGATGCTGACAAAAAGAAAGTGAACTTCAGTGACTATAGAATAATAGATCTGGAGGAAAAATATTTTATTAGAAAAATTGAGAAAATTGCAGTTAAGGGCAAGCAGAAAACAGAAAAAAATATAGTAATACTTTTATATCTTGTGTGCTTCCATCAGTATATATCAGAAGGTATACTGTATACCTACTGATGTGACAGAGAACAGTGACAGCAATCAGCAGTAGGCAACAGTTTCTGAATAAGGGATGCTTTAATAGATTAGGATTCCGAAGTTGGAAAATCCAAAAAGTTAGGAAAAATACAGTAACAATACTTGTAGTTTTGTATGAAAGTTAGGAACATATTCATTATGTCTTATAAATAACCAGGGTTCATCCTATGTAAAACACTGACCAGTACCAGCAGACAAACTATATCATTTACTTTTATGAAGTTGTAGAGACTGAAAATGTAAATGAATTTCATATAAGACTTAGATAGTTAGCTAAAGATTGTATGTCTGGAGCTATTAAGCACAGTAGTCCAGAGGCAGCTTTAGCTCAGAAAAAAATCACTAACATGCAGACTGTTAGAAACTAAATATGAGTTGAATTATCATGCTATGCTTGCCAAGTTTCTTTCTTGTTTTCTCTAATCATGGAGTATTGACTGCTGTCAGAAACATGTGAGATGAATATTTGGTTTAACCCAGAATAAATTAGTAAAGGTAAAACTAGCCATACTACATACTTCATTGTATTAGACTATTCAAATACAGTATTTTTAACACGAAGTATTATGAACATGGATAATTTACCTACTACTTCTCCCAGCAGATAGGCAGTAGTTTTGAAACAGTTAAGTTGCATATGATTTCTAAGAATGTCTGTGAACACACTAATTAAAGAAGCTCACTTTTAGAAAAACAGGAACTTCAATAAATTACGAAGCAAGAAAGGTTTGATGTAAAGGTTAGATAATCCTGCACAGCGTGATAGAGCCTGGACCTGTCTTTACTCTTTTTTCCTATGACAAGGAAAGCAGAATGATGCTGATGTCTTGAAAAGCATGCAGCTCATAAAAAGAAACCAGCAGGAAATCTGAAAAAGGAAGGATGGTGCTTTGTTGGAAATAATTTTTCATCCTGAGTACAATTAGGCTCCATGGACAAGCAGGCTATTACATCCTGTCGCTAAATATCACAACCCAAAGGCCCCTAATGAACTGATTAGCATTCTTGTTTCTTTAGGAAGTTGGATATATGCACAGTTGGTGCGCTCTTTTATTGACAAAGTCTATAATTATGAATATTTCTTCTATATATTAGGTTGTGCTAGTTTGTCAGTCATCTTATGTATGCTAGCTGAAAAGAAATTATAGTTATTATTGCAGTTCTTCTGTTTGCTTTAATTAGGAAAGTCAAAGAATATTGAATTGATACTGATCTAGAGTATTAAATCCATTGAGTGATATGTTCAATAAAAAGCACACTGAACGAAATACACTTGTGTGTTCAAAATAAAAATTCAGGGGGTTTATGGGGAGTATTTAAATTTCATATTACAAGCTTAATTAAGTAATTTAGTCAACGTGCTCTTTATCAGTCCAGTTGCATCTCGTGATTTCCTAAGTAGCAGCTTAGAAACTCTTGACACGTTTCAGCCTATCACTGTACATAATGTTGACAGCAATTTTTTACAGAAGTTTAAGGAACTAATACTTGAGAGACAATGAGTTGGTTGCTGTCTTTCAGCTAGGAACAGAGTCTTTTCCTTTTGATCAGTTCTCTATTTCTCTTCTTGTTCTATAAGTTGATTTCTTGACATTGTGAAAAGAGAAGGAAGGAACAGCACTTACCCAAGTCAGAGCTTGGTTCAAGTGAGGTAGAAGAAACTCATTTCAACTGCAAGAGACTATATGCTGCCTCTATACTGTTGTTTACTTAATCAGCCTGATGGTTTGAACTTCCCTCTGTGTGACATAAACAAATTGAAGTCTGTAAGATGTTCTCACATCCCAAGGACTTTAGAAGATTACAGTACCTCAGCTTCTTAGGTGAAAAAAGATTCTGTGCTGCTCTCTGGGAGAGAGTCAAAATGTTGACTATGTGGACAAGTAATGAGACAGGGCTTTGGCAAACAATGTAAATTTAATTTACAGACATTTATAAAAGTCTGTTTACAAAAAGACATGTACAGGTCTTTAATATTTGGGCTGGAGTTCAGGCACGTATTACAGTTAGCACTGGTTTTGCTCATAATATATGGGATATACACACTGGGTGCAGTAGCTCTGTGACATACATGTCAGTTTGCTTCAGTATATAACATAGAGCTAAGTAGAAGTGAATGAGTCAGAGAAAAGGTATTCTTTGACAGATACTCCTCAGAAGGTACTAATTAAAAAATCTAAATATTTCTATGTGGTTTTTTAACTATTATGTTCAGGTAGGGAATTGTACTTTTGAACCTTGCTACATACATATATATATATATATATATATATATATATATATAAAAGAAGTCCCTATGGCATATTCTTCAGAGAAATGCAATTATTTTCACAAGAACTCAATGTGGGAAATCCTCAACAGAGTCCTACAGCATTTACACCCTTTGGCTGCAGTAGAAAATCATTTGTTAAAATGCTGGTTTGAAGTGACCTCCAAGTCTTTTTGCACCAGTCTTGGAAAAATTTGCCATGATTTTACAGACTGTTTCTGACTAGTGTAGTGCCAACCTCAGTTCCATTTTGAAGATTCTGCTAAAATATATGCAACATCCATGCTCCTATTAATCTTTTGTTATGGGGAATTACAGTCTTTTTTCAATTATCTAAGCTAAATACATTGATTAATTTTTGAAAAAAATTACAACCTGTGAATATGAAGTCTTTTAAGGAAATATTTGATACATGTTAACATCATTATCTGTTCTAGGGTAACAGCTGCTTTTACTTGGCTTGATACTCTGCACTATATTAGGATTTTATATACCACAATATATTAAAATCAGTATAAACTTCAAACAAGCTATGTGCTATAAAAAGAGATGCCATGAATATGCAAGACCAAACATACAGGGGTTAGAAATTTTGCCATAGATATTACTTTTCTCAGCCCTGCATTACTTTCCTGTTCCGTTAATGAGCAGAACGATGATCTGTAGCCCCATGAGTCCAGAAAGGTGGTCTGTGAACTAAACCCACTTCATAAAAAGTTAACAAATACCTAACTTCTTGATTTCCTTTTCTTTCTGCCTGTGGTTGCAGCTCTGCTGTACTTCCATCTTCATTCATCCAAAGCCAATGAATTGTGTAGCTGATAATGCATACATATCAACCTGTTCATAATAATTACAGCTGGGATTGCTGTACTCAGTAGTATTCCCTACTGTCTCCAGTTTAGCTAGTGCTGGCTAACAAAAGCCATATTTAAGGAAAAAAGGAAGAGGACTTATTAAAAATATCTAAATTGAAGCTCAGTCTCAGTAGAATGCCAAGAGCTCAGTGTATCCCATAATGCAGCAGATGGAAAACAGAAATCTCAGGATTCATTGTGCCTGGTATGGAAATACTGAATAGTAAACCATCTTTCAAGAGTGATGTATTTTGAGTTTAAAGTTGTACATCACATATTCAAGGGGAGTCAGTTTTAACAGTATAAACTAAGCAGTCTGTATGAACTTTATTAACATAGCTGTAACTGCAGCTATGTCTTGCAGAATATCACATATCAGAATTTTCTTCTCTCTCACCTCCCCACTGCTCATGTTTCTTTCTTTTTTTTTTTTTTTTTTTGTTCTTCCCTTCCTAGGAAACTGAAGAAAGTTACTGGAATGTTTGATGTATGGCATTTCATAGAATTATAGAATCACAGAATAGTAGGGGTTGGAAGGGACCTCTGGAGATCATCAGGTCCAACCCCCCTGCCAAATCAAGGTCACCTAGGGCAGGCCACACAGGAACAGATCCAGGCAGGTCTTGAAAGTCTCCAGAGAAGGAGACTCCACAATCTCCCTGGGCAGCCTATTCCAGTGCCCCATGTCTCTCACAGTAAAGAAGTTTTTCCTCAGGTTGAGATGAAACTTCCTGTGTTTCAGCTTGTGACCATTACCTCTTGTCCTATCACTGGGCACCACTGAAAAGAGACTGGACCCTTCTACTTGACACCCAGCCTTCAAATATTTGTAAGCATTAATAAGATCCTCTCTGTCTACTCTTTTCCAGGCTAAACAGCTCCAGGTCTCATAGTGACAACAAAACAAATTTATCTCATTTTCCTTTATTCTTCCCCTCAGTGGAAATAAGTAGCCTCATAATTGCAAAAAAAACCCAACAATGTAGTTTTCCCTAAGTTCTGTTAGTGACCTAAGAATCACAATTCATAAGTATTCTAAATTGTAGGATCAAAAATAAACAGGATGTAGAATTGCTTGTTTCTAGTTTCACTCAGCATTATTTTTTCTGTCTTCCATTACTGAACATTGCTTTCGGTGGTCCTAACTTGTGTTTTATTGTGTCTTGTTTCCTAAAAAATTTATTATGTGGGCAGCTGTTAGATACTAACCTCTCATCACCTTCTCTCACTGTGCCACCAATAGCTTTTTAACACCCTTACTAATTCTATAAACCCAAATCTGAAGGGTAATTTCCTTTAAGCTTTGTGCATCTTGGGACCTAAGTGAAAGAGAGAGATTCAAATTGATATGGAAGAAGTAGTGGGCCAGCAACATCAATAATCTTTCAACTGTTGCTAGCCAGTCAGTATAGATGCTGCTCACAAACTACATCTTGTGATGTCAATAGAAAAATGGAAAAAAGCTCATACTGGCTAAAGAGCCTCCTCAAAGGAAGATAAAGTCTGAAATCAAGTGCTTAGGAGGTGATGGAAGCTCTATCATTTAAAATCATTGAAATCTAGGCTTTAGTTAGTCATTTTCCACAAGATTGTTATAGTGGAAACTGTTCTGCCCCGAGATACCCAACTAATAGCCATCATAATGATTAATTTGAATGGTGTGACAGTGCCCTATTTCTCCTTTCCTGAATGTGTCCAAGAACATTATTGTGTGACTTTCTGGCATGGGTTCTATATCATAAAAAAAGACTTGATTAACTGCTTACTTGGTATTTTAAAAACATTGTTAACAAACCAGAGGAACAGTAGTCTTTTCTGCAGCAGGCAAATAATGGAATATAAATATTTGTTTAGCTACTGTTCCATTGAAGAAAACACTTTATGAAGTTGTTCTACATAGGGAAATGACTACACACAATATTTCTTCTTTGAGCTTCTTTGACAAGCTGTGTCATCAAAAGTCCTGAATAAGCATAGGTTATTTTGTTTGCTTATGCTGCTGTTTATAAATTGTTTGTCTCTTGTAGAAGTACTTCTATTGGTTTCACCTCTAACTTAATTACATTTTTATTGACATGGCAAATAGCCTTACAAAAAGCATAAATACCTGATGCAGCCACCAGGAACAGGAATGAATGCATTGATGTTGCTACAACAGCATTTTTAAAAAAACTACATCAAACAGAACAAACAACTGCTAAAATGAAGGTTTTAAACTTTCATGGTTTTTACTTTGAATAGTGTTTTTTATTAATATTTCTATTTTTGTTCTAATTTTAGTAAGAAGTATAGTACATCTTGATATACTAAAGTATTCAAGTTAGTTATTGGTATCTGTACCTAAATTCCATGTATGTTGTGATTAATACACCGAAACCTGTATCTTCAAGAAGAAGACAGTGATAATAAACTACATAGATGCTAGAAGATAGATTAGTCCCTTACATTCAATTTCATACAAAATTATATGCTAATAGAATAATCTTTAAATTTGAAGTGGTTGAGAATTTCATGAAAGCATCCTGGTTTATTCATAGGCCCAATATACAAAGCAAATACTAAGAAGCATGTATGACATGGAAGGAATTCTCTTGATTCTTCATTTGATGCAAATGAAAAATGTGTATGAAATACAGATCAATGTTAAGTAAAAACTGTATATTTGACCAGATTCACTGAGTATTCTTGCAGCCTTAACAGCAGAGTACAGCTTTCTAGTTCATGCCAAAGAAGATTTTCAGAAACTTTCACGGATGCATGAGAACATGGAAAAACTCTATCAGAATGTGATGGGATATTATGCCATTGATTTGAAGAAAGTTTCAGTGGAGGAGTTTTTAACTGACTTACACAACTTCAGGACAATGTTCATGGTAAAATCTGTTTATTTTATGCCTTATGTTTCTTAGAAATTATTTTTGTAATTTTTCAGTTACTGAGCAAACATCCTTAAATGGTATCTGATATATCAGAAATTTTACTTTGCACAGCCTAACTTCCTAGGATATTTTAATGATAATGCAGATTTGAATTATTATTTGTGGATTATTTCTTTCAGAAAAAGAACTGGAAATTCACAATAACAATGAATGTAGTTTAAAACTGAGCTTCTTATATACATATATAACCTGAAGGGGAAAAACCTGAAACTACCTTTTCTAAATACAACTGCATTTGCTCTTAAAAGAATGCTTGTTATTTACTTAAAAATAAATACCAATTATTTTATATTTATAATGCACACTTATCCCATGCAAAATCCAGACTCAAGATTTTATTTAATTTAATTTTTTGTTTGCCTGCAGCACTTGAGCAGTATCAAGGTTTAAGCGGGGTCTAAGACTGCTAAGCAGAACCTTTCCAAACAAGTTCCCTTCTACGGAAACTCAGAGCTTCTTACCCTGGCTTAAAAAATAGCATATTTTCCTCAAACTCAGTCTGTTTCTAAAGACATTTAATTTTTGTGACAATTGTCTAGGATTTTAGGTTTTATGCATTTTAAATGCTTGCTTTCTTCTTTTCCCTTTAAAAAGGATGATGTTTGGGAGGAGAGGCTAAGAATTATCTCTTTATGTGTAGTATTTTAAATATTTAAATTACATTTGAGAAACAGACATGAGGCTGATCTGGGTTATTGTTGCTCCTTTTGTGTAGAGCTTGGAACATACTTACAACTAATTCAGACTTGCAGTTAGCAGAGCTTTGCCTTAGAGTCATCTCAAATAGTAATCTTTGCAAAAATGCTTTTTTCTCTTGGATTCTGAATACTTGACTGGCAAGCAACTCTTTCTCAAAGAAGCAATGGAAGAATAAAAAGGCAGGTTCCCAATTGTGTATGAATTTATTAGTTTGGGTAACTAGGAAAAGGTGACTCATGTCACATCTGGCTACCTAGGATTACATAGCTTAACTTAGTGGCTACACTCCTGCAAGAATGTTATCTGAGCACGTGCTTTGTGGCAAAGTCTGGAGCAGTGATCCAACTCTTGCCTATTGATCTGTAGAAAGATTTAATTAGTCATTTTACCATCTACTCCTTATTGCAGCCTAACACTTGTCATAACACACTTAAAATTAAAGTTTCTTGCATGTTATCCAGTCTTGTTTGGTTTTGCTTGGTTGATTGATTGGGGTTTTTTAAATATTTTCAGACATGTCTGAGGGCATACATTGGGAAAAAAATACTTCTTTTGTAGATACTGAGAAAGGGTTTGAAATTCCTATGTCCCTTTATTCTGAGGAAAAGACTTAAAATGGAATCAGTATTTAACAAACATATTGGAACATGTAAAGATTACCAAGCCTCTGTTACTTCAGAGTTTAATAGAACAAGTGGTTGTTCTTTACCTTAATTACCCCGGGTTTCTTTTCTGTGTATGTAAAATTAGCACTGATACTAACCCCTGCTTCACAGCAGTGTTATAAAGGTAGATTAATTAATGCTTTGAAAGAGTTAGATATTATTGATGAGCGTGATAGAAGAAACCTTGAGCAAAATTAATAATTATGTCTTGCAGAGCACAGATTGAAGGCTACATGAAAAAAAATGTGTACATAAAGCATGAAACCTTTTAACATTCAATGGCACTAACCAAAATATTGAGTAGCTGCCCAGTTTTGAGACTTTTTGGAAAAAGAATTTTGAGATGCCTAGTGTGAGATACCTGATTTTGGAATTTTTCTTGTCTTGAGTTACTGACAGACACTGAAGGTGGTTGGCATCCTAGAAAACTTAACTCAAAAGACTTTTAAATGTAGTGCTGAAAAATCATTGGGTTCTTAAAAAGTCCAAAACGAAAAGACTACTTAAGTCGCCAGTAGATGTGGGAAGGTGAAGTTAAGTCATCCTTGTTGTCAAAGTTGATGATTTACATACAGTACTTACCTACTTAGAATACTTCTTTTTGTGTTCTCAATTAATGAAAATGTTTAAAACATTTTAAAAAACATGTTTTAATCTGGAGCCATAGACTTCAGGTTCATAGCTAGCTTTGGACTGCACTTTGTATTTTAGTATTATGTGGTGGCTGTGACAGCTGTTATTCACACTCTGTGAGCTCCTAATCTAGAGCAAGGATAGTTGGCCAGATCCAGCTGGTCTTACCTTCAGTGCTTTTAACTCCTGAAGCTAAATTCCTGGTACAGTCAGTGGAACATATCGGACATCTCTGTTAACCTCCTTCTGTGCTTTGACAGCATCAGAGGTACTGCCAGCAGTCACTCCTTTCCTTGGGAGGATGACTTTCTGAAATAAGATGAAACAATTGTAGTATTTCCTCTTCTTATGTTTGTCTAATAGTTAGAATTTTCCTGAGGTTGCAGGAAAGGAAGGGAAGAGGCCTTGAGTCAATGAATGTCCAAGAGAGTATACCAATCACAGGACTATAGGAACACCTTGCTCCTATTGACACTAGATTGCTGTGCTGCAGAAATATGAATTAAAGTAGCAGAAGGAGAGCAATCAAGTAAGGGTTTGTTGCATATACTCTAGAATATTTTTCTTTTATATTATGCAAACACTTGTATAAAATTCTGAAATGATCCTGGAAAGCACAAGGGTGAATCAAAGAATGCCTCCATCTCAGAAACTTTAGGCCTTGGCATGGTATGCAAAAGGCATATACCTTAGTAATTCTTCTGAAAGTTAACTTTGCATACTGTGCTGCATGCTGAATGCAATGCTGCTCATATATAGCAGGTGCAGTCAGACCATGTCTACTTTTTTAGGCCTTTTGAACAAGGGAATGTTAAGACATTTAATCTTTGAAATGCAAACAGTGTGAGACACAAATATGTGTCTGTAATAGTCATGGTTGTGACAATTCTTCATATAAACATTTTGCAGAACTTAGAACACCTATGTGTTGTGATGAAAACACACAGAACATGCAGGATAGTATTTGGATCCAGGACATAGACCTCTGAACTTTGGCATTTGTATGTGAGCCAGAGTGTCTAATCTTGTGTTCTAGTCATGGGTGTTGCATGCTCAGTACATTTAGTGGAATTCGGAGAGCTGTCTGCCTGACATCTCAAAGGAGACTAAACAACGTAAGTGCTTGGTATCCTGGAGAGGTGTCTTAAATGGTATCCAAGACATTATCAGCATGAAATTTTAAGCCATGACAGAGAATTTAGGGAAGACCAGTCTCCTGCTAGAGAAAGGCTGGAGGCAAGGTGTGGTACTCCAAAGCATCCGATTTCCACAGAATATGAAAATGTGAGCTACTAAATCAAGCCAAGCTGATCATTGTGATTAGAGAGGAATAGACACTTACATTTGGATGACTGAATCTGAGGCCGAGTCCTAGTGGTATTATTTTTGGGGGAAAAGTAGATGCAAATTAGCAATTTCCTTGGTCACTCTGTTAGGAAAGTATGTAATTTCTGCCAGAATTGTGCTTGTGCTCAAGTCTCATTTGAGTTTTGCCCAGCAGTTTATTTTACAGAATGCCCAGTCTGAAAATCGGCAAAGAATTCATTAAAAAGTATTCTGTTGAGAATTTTAGCATTCTGTAGTAGGCTTCTCCCCTCTATCAAGAAAATTGACAGAAGTGACTCTGGAGAAGACACTGTGAAAGTAGACTTTTGCTTTGTTTAAAAAATCCATTTCATTGTCATTTTTCACCATTGAAAGCTTATTTTTCTTCAGTTACCAAAGACAGGTATTTCCTCACAAGATTTTTGTGATTCGTTTGTTTGTTTGTTTTGTTTTGTTTTTCTTCCTTTTTTCACTATTTCAGTGATGCCACAAACAGTGCCTGTGCAAATATTGCTGTAATCCACATTAATCTGTGCTTTGTAATACTCTTCATTCCAATCTTTTTTGGTTTTTTTTTTTTCCTTCTTTTTTCCTGAGTGCAGGCTGGACATTTTCCCATTTAAAGCAACATGAGACATTAATTATCCCTGCAAACATGCAGCCTCTGTCTCAGACCTTGTGCAGATGTTAGCCATTTTGTAGGAGATGAGACTTTCATCTGTTGTGAAAGATGAGATTTTGTGTGTAACTGCAGTCTGAAAAGACAAACTTTTCTGCAATGAAGAATAGGTACATGGCACTTTACATTCAATGCAAGCCACAGTAGAGCACTAAGAATTTACCAGTGTACATAGCTAACAGTAAAATAATAAAAAGGTAACCCTAAAATAAATTTGTTAAAAAGTTGTTGAATGTGATGCTGACTTTTTTGTGTAATGTTTGAATATGCAAAATAACAATTAAAAAAAACCTCTCAAGTTCTGCTTTGGCTTCATAGGAAGCTTTGGAGTAGTTACTTGTAATTCAAAGTAAACAATGTTGTATGGGTATTAACCAGAAGACAAGAATATATAAACCCAGTGAATTAGCGCATATGTGGATAAGAATAAGAAAAATGCACAACTAAGTCACCCGAGCAGCCTTGTTATACTTGGTATAGTGGCAGCAGGAGAAAGAATAAATGTTGAAACTCTTCCAGAAATACAAATAGTAGCATACTTACAGTTTTGTAAAACCAGGTGGGTTAGATATGTTGAGTTCTTCCTACATTAATGTGTGTATTCTCTTGCTGAATTTATAATCCCCATCTGGGGGCAATTAGCATGGTTTTCATGTGTTTATTCTGAATTTCCTTACTCTTCTGAATAAAATATACTAAATATGGAATGTACAATATTTATCTGACTTGATAAATTAAGGTTAGTTGGGAGATGTGATTTTAAAGCTTTTCTTTGTTTTTAAGGTTCATCTTTGTTTTTTGCTGGGACTTCAGTTTTAATGGAACTCTTTTTTTTTCATAGCAAGCAGTAAAGGAGAATATGAGAAGAAGGGAAGCCGAAGAAAAACAGAGGCGTGCTAAAGTAGCTAAGGAGAAAGCAGAAAAAGAAAAACAGGAGAGGCAACTAAAGAAAAAACGATTATTAGAAATGAAGACAGGTAAGTAATGTAGAAAACACATTTTACCTAGCGCTTACTGGAAATAAAACTGCTATTTCTTTGTTATCTGAATATGCTATGAGGAAAGAAAGAAGACATGAATGATTTTCATCAATTAAAGTTTACAGCAAAGAGGTTCTTAAATTTTGTTTTGTTAATGAGCTTCTCTAATTACCTGTTTTCCTCACGCTATTTTAGAACTCGTAATGGTCCTTTGTATTTTTTCATTAGAGCATATTGAACCTTGCATGACCAAGTATAAGTTCAGTTATGCTCAGAACCCCTTATGTTACCTGAGAATAGACATTTTCCAACTCACAAAGCCATTTTCTTTCTTGTAACTAAGGTTACATATTCATTTTTGTTCTTTTATGAGAATAAGCCCTGCCTGAAGTACTTGGATTTTTCTTTGAGTATGTCAATTGTTATTTCAGTAAGTCCCTATTGAGATGCCTTAAAAGAAACCTCAGCTATGCATTTTTAAAGTTACTCATTTATGCTGTGTTGTCTTTTGTACCAAAAGAGATGGCAGACACTGTGAGTTCTCTATTACTAAAAAAGATGTCTGATTGATCCTGCTGTATTTTATCCCAGACTGAGCTTCTGGAAGCATTCAGAATGATACATGACTTACAGTGTAAATTATTGGGAGCTACTCTCATTTTCTTTTGGAGCAGATCTTGTTAAACAGTTCTGTTCTCAAACCCTGGTCAACACCTTTGGCATAAATGATTATCTGTCTCTTCCACATTTCACTAATAGCCAGAATATGTGTGCTTAGTTTCAGAGATTCTTCTGACCAGAAGTCTTGATTTATTTTCTTAAGAACGTCCATGTCTTGAGGTCTGGGACTAAAGCGTTCTCTTAAAATGGGAAAACAGGCAGTTGCTCTCTAAACAGAGAATTTCTAACTCTATAAGTAAATGCAAGACCCAATCAGAAAACTACGAGTTACAATCTTACAAAGCTCGCAGAAGGTAGAGAATGCTGCAGAAGGCTAGGAAAGAGTAAAACTGGTATACATTTTCATGATTGGTTAGAAGTGTTTCAAAAGACATTACATATTCTTTTCTCAGACCTGTTGTACGTGTGACTGATAGTGCTTTGGATGGAAAATAGATAGACATTCACGGAAAATTAAGGCTTCCAAGTCCTGTTCTTCATAATTTCATGTTCAGGCTTTTTAGAATACAGGTGTCAAAGTTACTCACTTCTGAGTCATGTACCCTCATGTGTTTGTAGGCCTCCTGTAGTTAAAACTACTGCTTCAGTTAATGTAGTGGGAAACTTTGTACTTGTCATCTATGTATCAGCTAGGTCATTGAGTGAATAGCTTCTTTGTCACTTAGTATCTTGTTTTCTTCTTAGATCATGTAAGTGTAAAGAAAGAGGTTTCTTGCTCTTGTTAGCAGCCACTTAAGGTTCAGTCTGGAATGGCTAATCTAAACAGCAGCAGATGGGAAAAGATGATGTTAGGACCTGAAGCTATAAACATCTTGAGTCTAGTATTCAATAAATTGGCCACTGATGAGTTGTTTTTTGTTCCATTTTGTTGAGTTACTTCTAAGGTATCTTGTGCTTATTTGCAACATCATTTTAAAAGTCTATTAGAGAACCCAATTTCTGGCAGTGGCAAGTACCTGTGGTAAATTAATTTGTCAAGGAGGACAGCAACAACAATATGAAAACAGGGGATTATTTGGTTTTGTGTTCTTTTTGTTTGTTTAATTTATTTTGGCAATCTTGTCAAAACTGTATTTACTAATTGAAGAAGCATAATGTTGGTCTAATTCTGATGGAGGAGTAATGCAGACATTCAATTTCGTATTTTTTTTTCCCTAGCCATAACTAATTTACTGAAAGGCTTCATAATGAGTTTGTTAAAATTTCTAACCAGGTTCTTCCCTCTGTCAATATAACAAAACACTTACCTGAAGTGTGACTGGGGGGGTAACTGATTTTTTTTGCTGTTTTATCATATCACTGGATCAGATGTTAGATTTGTAGAAACGTTATTTCAATTATTGTTTGAATTAATTAGCTGAAAACTCACTGATGTCACCATTCTGGGATTCAAACAGGTGCACACTTGAAGAAAAGAATAGAGTGTATATACTAACTGGTTCTTCAAGATGTTTTGGTTTTGTTTTTTTTCCCCTCGGTGAACAGATCACAGTGTTCTCTGAATGTACACTCTTTGTTTTTCAGTAGCTTTGTTTTTTCACTGAAAATGAGCTGAAGGTTAGGGATACCTGTGTACAGAGCTGATACTCTAGAGTGGGTGTTAGTTGACAAGATGGCATGTTAAAACTTGAGAGGTTTTCTGCAAGATAGAACTGAAGTAGGTGGGTTTTTTCTTCTCTACCATCTTCTCTCCCCCACACCCAGTTTGGGATCATATCCCTTTATAAAATGGTTTACTTTCTAGACAATTCCCGACCCCCTTGTCTATCCCGAGAGTACAGGATGCAAAATTCTTCAGGGGGTGTTAATTTCCCAGGCTACTGAAGTGCCTCCAGCTGGCACTTGCTTCCTTCCCTTGCTTAACTGCTTCCCTTGCTTCCCTTGCTTAACTGCTGCTTCTTTTCTTTATGCAAAAACAGTCTTTTTCCAGTGCTTGGGTTCAGCGACTGTTAATTGGCTATTAGTGACTAATTTATGGTTCTGGAGCCTCTGCTTTCAGCCTATGTCCATACCTTTCAAGGCCTGAGCTGCTATTCAATGTTTAAACTTAGGATCATTGTCCTAAGCTTGTTCTGTTAACCACTGGTCTCATTTACAACACGGACACTTAACCTGTCCTAGATTCTCCTTTGTTCTTTAAGTCCTTTTCTTTGGATTTCTTCATCTTTCTTCTCCTTTTGGAAGTTATTTGAAGAGTAGGCTTTTGATGACTATGGTGCCACATTTGCCTGTGTAAGGTGGAGGAAAGAGCGATTCATTTCTTCACATAAAAGTAACCTACATAATAATGAAGAAGTTTTTAGCTTTTTGGGGGGTATTGCTGACTTTTTTTTGCAATTCACAGAAACTTAAGATCTTAAAGAAATATGTACCAAAATATAGATTTTATTAATATCAACTAAATATGTGAGTTGTGTCAATAAGTTGCATCTAGCACATCAGGATTCTATTAAACCAGGTTTAGCCAGACTACACAGATCATATTAACCTAAAAGGAAATTTATTCTGGATGTAAGGTAACTCCTGATTTTTAGCTTAAACAACTTTGGAGGCCGGGGGAGTGGAATTCCTTCTGGTTGAAAACAGTATTTTCATCACTAGTAATTGACATTTACTACAAGCATGAGATCCAAGGTGGTCCTACAGTATACCAGCCTTCTCATGAACTGGAATAGTCTCTCTTAGCCTATGTTGTGCCTTTGATATGTGCCTTTGACAACTTGGCCATCTGCATCACAGCTTACACTCTGTCATACATACCTCTGCATCAGTCTGCCTTTGAAATATTGTTACATCAAGTTCTGTGTCGATACGGTCATTTTCTCAAGTTAGACAAATATGTATACTGTGTGATAAAACCTCATAAAGTTTCTTATTTGATTTTTTTTTTTTTTTTTTACATTTCAGATACAACTATTTATATTAATATTTTGTAGATTTTGAAATGTGTAATGTTTTGTGAGTATGCAATACAGCACCTATTAGAAAACCTTAACATTTTAGGTAGGCTTTATAATATAAATTTGGACCTCTGCTAGTAAGACCATAGATTTTTGTTATTATATGGAATCATTTGACTTACTATCTTACAAGTGCTTTTTTGAGATTTGGACCTGAAATCAATGTCAGATTTAGATCCTTCTAAATTGTAATTTGCTAAAATTCTCAGTCTCTCCTTTATGTCTTAGATAACAACACTTATGTGCCCTAACAATCACAGCTCACTGATAGGAAAGGCTGAGAGTCTTAAGTTTATATAATAACATTATCAGCTCTGTATTTTCCTTTCAACTCCATCCTAACTTGTAAAGTATGTGGAATTCAGTAAATTTTTTTAATGTCTGAGCAGTGAGTGATATTTGTATTTTGAAATTTATGATAATAAAATCTGTCCTCTAAATACTCTTTGGGCTACAAAGTGATATTCATCATGAGATGCTTTGTCAATAAGATTTTTTTTACTTACTTCAGTAAAGCTGGTTCAAACTATTGCATACCATTGTTACAAAGGTAAATAGCCAGTGGAAGGGGATCTGTATGTAAATGCCACTTGTCTGCATACTATTAACATTCAGATACATACTTTCTCATGCTGTTCAGATTCTCAGTAGAAAACACACCAATCAATTAATTTGATCTTATCACAGTGTAAAGAATTTAACTGTGATAACACCAGCTAAATATATTGTAATATAATTGAGAACTCCATCATTGTGGCATCTTCATTGTGTCTTACTTTCAATACTGTTTAAGAAACAAGCCACTTTAATCAGTGGTTATTTACAAAGGCTGCCCTTTCTTATGCAAAAACAGTGAAGTGATGCCAAAATGTCTTAAACATCCAATTTCGAGTCTAGAATATTAGTTTGTTTTCAGTTGTGTTACTCAGTTTCACTTTAATCACAACTAACTGGTTTTAAATCCATGTTTCAGTTCATTTAGAGAGTTATGAACATATTTATAGTCAATTTTGCAGCATTTATTTTTGCAGAGGTCTTATATTATTTATGGTGTTTTAGAAAACAACATTCATGTCTCTCAAACTTTCTAAGAGTTTTGAATTTTGATTCTTCAAGCACTTACTACTTTATTGTTGTTTACTAAGTTGTGCAATATGAATATCTTCATTAGTTCTGTAGTGTTTTGCAAAACAAAAGGACACTGACAGTTTAAGCAATGAAAATAGTGAACTTAATTAGGTAATTAAAATTCAGGTTCCAACAGATAAAATGCTTGCTTTTGAAATAAACTTTAAAATCCCTAAACCTACTCACATTAGTAGATACCCTTAAAGACCATATTTTCCCTGCCTAGATCAAGTATATAAGGCCTCATTTTATTAATTTCTTCTCACTGCGAGAAGACTGTCAATACTTCTTCCTAGTCTTCCTTTCCTATGGGAGAAGTGAAGGACTGCAAATGTCCCAGATTATAAAAATCTGCTCATGTTCTATTACAACTGAGATGACATCAGTAGGTTCTAACCTATGTTGATAATTTGTTGTTTTAAAATATCTACTTGGCTACTTTCCTGAAGAACACAAGTTTTGAACAGTAGTGGGTTTATTGATAGATTTTGGACATTTAGGTATATGTTTTGTACAACTAAATATACTATGGAGGGGACGAAAGGTCTGGTAATTCTATATATGAAGAAATCCTGAGGAAATAATATTGATATCCAACAACTGTTTTGTTTAAGGTCTCCCTTCTTTAGGAAGTTTCCCCTTTTGGCATTTGAAGTGTTCCATTCATCTCAGTTCCTCCCTGGTACTGATAACTCTTTCCAGTTGTTCCATGACTGCCTCCACTTGTCCTCAAATTAGACCCTCTTCACCAAGAGCATTCCTGAGGTCACTTTTTGTTATTCTTAAGGATTGCTTTTATTATGAGGCCAGTGGGGAATAAAAATGTTCCATAATTGTGAGGAATATAATTTCTGCTCATTGTTATTTAACATAAGAAGAAGAAAGAACTTTGGGACCTTATATATTACCTACTTGGTACTTACTCATCTTCATATTTAGTGGGCAGTTGACAGTAAGCCCATGAGAAGCTTGGAGATTAGGTCTAATTTTGCTTTATGCCTACTAAAAGAAAAAAGTCCTATATATATAAGAATGAGTTGTGACAGCATTGACCACAAATCCACTGGAAAGGCGATACCACCTGATATGTCACGAAGTATAGAGGTTGTTTTTCAGCTGCAATTGTTTTTACAGTGAAGTATAAATCTGGGTAAATTACTGAAAACAGGTGTTCCCTTAAGAATAATTGTCATGTTTGTAGTGGAAAATGATACAGAGAATGAGAAAGTATCAGTATGTGCAATAGAAAAAAATAATTCTGTCCTGAGAAACAATGTGTGATACGTCTGCAGAAACCACGGCAAAGGATGAGATACAGCAATATCAAGTCTCACACTGTAGGATGTTCAGGGAATTGTAAGTTTCCAGTGTACAAAAAGTAGAACTGATCTGAATGTATATTAATTAAAAAACAACAACTAATAGTCACAAGTCATGTTCTAACAAGATCTCAAAGGTGCTAAATCTTCTGAAGCATGGAGGTGTAGTTCATGCACTTGTTGGTAACCCATGGGCTCAGAAAGAAGCAGCTGCTCTTTGTACTCCGTAGTAGCTGCCAAAGAACAAGAGGTTTAGAAGAAGCAATTATTTTTCTTACCAAAAATTTTACTTAGAAGTGGAACCTTTGGAGATTGTAGCTGAAAGGCATTTGTGAAACTGAGGTTTACATGATGCCCCTGAAAAACTAAATAGGAGCTGTATTTCAGAAACAGTCAAAACAAACAGAAGTGTTGAAGAAAATAAAGGGTCATCAAAGTAATGTCTGTAGATAAATATTATCATAAGACTTCTCATTTATGTTGTAGCAATTAAATTTCTAAACAAATGTGAAATAATGCCACAAACTTAAAATGACATTACCATAAAAAAAAAATTGCAATCTCTGGAGCTATCTTTGGGATTAAGAGCTCTAACATTTATGCAGATAGTAGGTTTTGGTCTGAGTAAGCATTTCCTGCTCCCAATAATACTTCATGTCTCCATAAGGAAGTAGACATCAGAGTCCTCTTTAAACTCTCACTCCTGCTATGTGTCAATGCTTTTATTTTTTCTGGTTTTTTTCTGAATTATCAAAGGTTTCTGCTCTCAAGTTGCTTAGGAGGGAAGGAATAAATATCCTTACCAAAGCATTGGAGGGTATGCTTTATTTTAATTTTCTTTAGTCCAAGGTTGTAAAAGAGCCAAGAACCTCCTCTGTCAATGTTGAAAAACTAGCAGAAGAGAAGGTCATGTCTCTGACTCTTCCTTCAAACTGAGTCTGCTGCTGCTTCTATTTCTATGCTGTTCACTATGACGCTTATCTTCACTCGGCAGTGCCTCAGTGGTTGTACAGAAGTACAGTGTTGTTACTTCGTACCAAAATATTCTTGCTCTGAAGCTTGCTGACAGAAGTTGCTTGATTTCTCTGGCAGCTTCTATCCATTGAAAGCTGTTAAATGCAAACACAGTCTTCAAATCACAAACTGCTAGAAACCAAGAGGCTATACTAGAAATGTCATTACATATTTATCCTGTCCTTTTTATAGATATTTGATATTGTCTACTAGTGCACGCAGGATGCAGGGCTAGGTGGAACTTTGATACAATCCTCCTGGGTACACTTATATATTTATAGCCACACAAACAAAAAGGGTCTTGCTGACCCAAAGCTGTCCAGGAGCTTTCCTTCATGCAATCCAGTCAGAACTTTATCACTCCATGAGTGAGAAATGATAAAACTTTTACATTTCTTTCAGCTGTTCATCTCTGTAGCATAACTGTGAGCATGAGTGATCATTGTGTATATTTTTTGATGTATCAGTTGTTTATAAGTTTGAATGGAAATAGTAATGTCTTCCCCCATGCTCAATGAAATTCTTCAGAGGCACATGGTAACCAAGAGACAAGATGTTTATACACACCCACACACGTATATTATATTCAGCTGTATATATTCTTATAAGAAGCTGCAATCAGTTAAGAATGCTACCAGAATGGTTCTAACTGCTTTATAAATGAAAGTGTGATTGACATGTCTCGAGTTGTTGGGTTTTTATTTCCCCTCTGTGAAACAACACTAATGAAAATACTAGTTTTTGGCTAGTCTGAAGAACAGATTGATTGCATTCTTGTCAGTGTCTTTGAAGCTAGTGCTGTGATATGTAAAGAAAAGAGAAAAACAATTCATTAACAGTAAAACTTACTGCCTGACTTCACAAGTAGCTGATAGCTCTCACTATTAGCTGTCAAACGTTAAACTTAGAAAACAGTGTATAAGATTGGTCTGTTTTAGCTATAAGTAATTAAATATAAGTAACTAAAACTTAGCATTCTGCTTAATTTAGTAGTTTTATTTTTTCACTAAAAAAGCACAGTATAGTGAATAGAAAAAAGGATTATAAGAAGATTGTGTCTTTTAAATAGCTTTTAAAAATATTGCCAGGTAATGCAGTCTATAATATATCACTAGAATATCCTCCATCATTGAGTTGGTGAGAGAGTAAAAGTGTATGCAAATAAATCAGAAAGTGAGTTTACAGTGGCTTCCTTCTGTTGTCACATAATAAATGGGATTTATACTCTCACAATGAATATCAGAAATTTATACATTTTTATTACAAAGTCAAACTAAGATTATTATCAGTCCTATTGCTTAAATGGGAAATTGTAATCCAGCTGAGATGCAGAAATAGGTACCTCACATCACTGAAGTATTTTTGCATTTCTGTGGTACAGAACCTCCTCTAAAACCAGTTTACTTTTGTAGGAGTTATCTTACAGAAGTTAAATTGTTGTAGTTACCAACCTCAATTTCAACAGCTGATTTGAAAGGGACAGCTTGTCTTTTGGGCTTCGTGAAAGATGGATGCTTCCTTTGCATTTCACTTATTTTGAGTTCTTTGGAACTTGGGGCACAATTTCATTCATATGCTGAGTCAATATCTATCTATTTCTGTATCATAGAAGCACTTTTTGACAACTCAACAATGGAACAATTTCAGCAGGAGCAAACAAGATGGCATGAAAACCACTCTCCTCAGCGAGATTTATGGAATAGATGCATCAGTCATTAGGGAAAGTCATACCTTTTTATAGTACACTTGCCTAGGGCTCTGAAGCAGTAGCAAAGGCTTATTATTCTGGGCATCAGTAAGAAATGTAACTCTTCTGATTCTGTACTAGAGTGCTTATGTGATTCCTGTGAGGTATATACATGTGTTTTGCTTTTGGGAAAGGCTGGTATCTGTCTTATACCTGAAGTCACCACTGAGAAAAGACAAGTGAATAGTGATAATTCTGGCCAAAGTTGGATTTAGCACTTTTTAAATCTAAAAGGAACTGTCCTTTCAGCCAGTCCCTCCAAGGCACACTTGGCAGCTATTTTTGCTTTGCATCTGTACATTGTTCTTTTTCTCCTTAGTTCTTTCATGACTTTATCAGAGTCAAAGGAACCCCCTGTGTTCTGTTACGAGTCACAGCTCAAGTCTGTGCATTGTCATTGAAACTCAAACTGGTGGCCATGTATTCTTTCACTCACTTGTCAATGAAGATTATCTGATTCGTGCTATGTTTTTTACCAGAAGAACTTCAGCGTGCCTTGGAGCACATTCAAGTTGAAGTCTGTATATGCTGTGCATTTTCTGGACAAAGATACCCTTAACATCCACCCACAATTTCTTTGTAAGATTGTATCTGGATTTCATTGGAGTGAAGAGTCTGGCAGTCACGTTGCTAAACATTTTGAAACATTTCTTTCTCTGAACATTAAGATTGTTTTGTATTTTTATGTTGAGAATATAAGAGCCTAGTTCATATATAAGGCTGAGAGGTCTAGAATTTGTTACCTGTTACCACGATGAATACATCACAGAATCTGTCTGCTTGAGACTCTGAGACTGAAAAGGTGGAAGCACTTCCAAAACATCAGAACTCGCTTCTGCATTGATGACTTAAATTATCTCCCTCTCTGTGATCTTCTGTTCTGCTCCCTGGAGCTTAAGTCCCTCAACCATATACCACTGCTAAAGCTTTCCTCTTGTGTTGTTGTTCAGAGGATTATCCTTCAATTTTTACTCAGATAGGAGACCTTTATTCAGCTGAGCATTGCTTTGTAGGTTGTACTAGCAAAATCAACCATTATACAAACAAACATACAGGACTTCTTACGATGTCTTGGTAGTAAAGATGCAACATTAACAAAGTTAAAAGATGTATCTTTTTTCTTCTTTGCTTTGTGTGAATAGCCTGGAAAAATCTCTCCTGTTGTTCCAAGCCTTGTACTCTCTTGCCTCAGAATTTTTTTTTTACATTAAGGCACCATGTCATTAAGTAGGTAAACCTGGAAGAAGACTGCAAAGTATATCCAACCTGAATTATATCCTGAGCTGAAGAGAAAAAAGCACTTTCAAAGGAGAATAAAGTAACTACTGAATTATGAGGTCAGGACTAAATTCTTCAGACAAGAAAAACAAATCCAATAGCTTCAGTACTCCAAGTTTGTTTTTAACTTATATAAAAGCTTGAGTGCTGCCATGGAGCTGTATGTAATTGCAATGCCATAAATGGACCCCAGTGGAAAATGACAGTCAAAGTCCCTGTAGATAAATCTCTTCAGTGTACAGTAAGGTAAGATCAACAGAAACCATGCTAAAGAATTCTTGGTTTGTTTTTTCTGAAGCTCCTTACTATTTCCTTCATAAAAAATACGAGGTTGATTTTGGGGTTTTTTTGTTTGTTTTGAGAGGAGTATCTGAATAAAGCTTTGATGCTCTGAAAGAGGAAACAGACATGTTATTCTCTGGTTTTCACCTGCTGAAGTGAACTTCTGGAGTTCTGGTGTTGAGTGTGATGTTTTAGTTTATATTGGACAAGATGTAGTGGAACTGTAAAAAAGAAACATTTTTCATCCAAAGTCATCTTGTTGCAACATTGTTATTTTTAAAACATATCACTAATGATATTTGTGATTCTATCATGTCAGTAGACTACTGCTTCTGGAATTATGGTATAGATCAATTTTTCCTTAATAAGTACATAAAATGCAGGAGTCATTACTAACTGCAGTATCTGTTGCTATCATCGTAAGACATGTTAAAGCTGTACTGTAAAGCTTATGATACTTGGCATGCTAAAGGAGAAGGGTCTCTAATATCCTTAACATTTTTAAAGATGTAATTATAAAATTAGGTAGTTTATATCTGACTTGGCACTGAAATGTCAAGGGCAAAACTTACCAGCTATTTTGGCAAGTTTACATCTGCTTTAGATGCTATTTAATAGACAGTTGTATGCATTTTAATTGCAAAGAATATTAAGTAGTATTTAAATCTCCTACTCTGCAATTGAAGGAAAAGAGATCATTTAGATCATAGAAGGGTGTATTTCTCAAAGGAAGTATTGTCAGCTATGTAACTATCTTCAAGCCAACTGGAATTAGTAGTTGCAGGATGTCAAAAGATTGATACACTTGACTAATTAGGAACCCAGTTGGGACTGGTGACAGCAGTCTGCAGCAGCTTGTGAAAGATGATATAAAGGTCCCATGGAAAGTGTTAATATTGAACAATATTTGTGACTCTTGTCACATCACTGTAGCGATGTTGTATGCAGTTCTCCCAGGGCAATTTAAATAGTACAATTTCATTTCTTAAACTTCCTGTCAGATAAACTTGGACAATATTAAAGATAGTATGGGTATTAATAGCTAGCTGTGTAATTTCATAAAAGGTGTCACAGTCAACTGTTGACATAGGCATCAAAAACAGAACTTTGAACCTAACGGAAGGATTTCTGCATGTGTTGGGTACATAAATTATTCATTATGAATGTTTTTATTTGCAGTGCTAAACTTTTTTTCAATATATCCATGCATGTAGGGAAAATACTAGAGGAGTTTTTTAATTCAAGTTTCTATATACTCCATTTATTCTTCTGTTAGCAGTTTTGTGTATCAATGAAAGCACTAATCTATAATACAGTTTGTATATACAATACATTTCAGATGAGTGTGAAAAACAGATAGTACCATAAATATGTTATAGCTATGCTACAAGAAGTTGTAATTTTGCAGTATTTCTATTCTATTATTTAAAATCTTCTTTTATTTATTTGATGGGTTATTTTACAATATTGCAGATTATGCACCAGGTTTGTTTTTAGTTTTTTTTCTTCTGAAAACTGTTAAGATTTTGTAGTAGCTATGAAATACGTACTAGTCTTGAACTTGCTGAAATAGGACTGAAATTTTCCTTGTGTTGTTCCTTCTTCCTAAAACAATGCTTATGAACTCTTTTCCATAAACATTTATGGTAGCATTTTGGTAACTATGATAGTCAGTCTTTTTTGAATTATTATTATTATTACTGCCCAAAATGCTTGTAAACTTTCTTCCAACATTCATGTACCTTAATGTAACTAATGGCTTAGCCTCAAAATTTCTTCAAGCATCTCTTTGATTTGAAACTATTCACGGAGTATTTTTATTCCAGACATGAGTATTTCAGAGAATTCCATTACATCAGATGGAGAGAGGAAAGTAGGAGGGAAAAACCAAAGCAACCAAAACATACCAAAAAACCCCCAAACCAACAGAAAAACACCATGGCCACCAACCAACCAACAACAAAAACAAACAAAACAAAACAAACCCAAGTAACCAAAAAAAAAAAAAAAAAGACCAACAAAACAAACAGGAAGCTGAATACATTATCTGAATGCTTTTTTTGTAACGTACATTCCAAGCCATATTAATAGATAGATTAATTGATCAGTTTAATAGAGAAGATGAGGTTTGAGACTATCCAAGGAATCTGAAGGTGCACAAGTCCATGGAACCAGACAAGTTGCATCTGTGGGTCCTGAGAGAACTGGCAGGTAAAGTGGCTAAACCACTATCCACCACCAGACTGCCACAACTTCTTATATATGATGGAAGTTCCCACTGACTGGAAAAGAGAAAACATAACCTGCATTTTTAAAAAAGGAAAAAAGGAAGACCTGGGGAACTACAGGCCAGTCAGTCTCACCTCTGTGCCCTGACACGTTTATGGATCACCTCCTCCTAGAAACCATCTTAAGGCACAAATAAGGAGGTGACTGATGACAGCCAACATGGCTTTACTAAGGGCAAATTGTCCCTAGACAATTGGTCACCTTCTACAACAGGGTTACAGCATTGGTGGATAAGGGAAAAGCAACTGATGTCATCTGTCTGGACTTGTACAAAGCATTTGACACTGTCTCTCACAATATCTTTGTCTTTAAATTGGATTGAAGATACGGATATGATTGATGGACCACATGATAGATAAGTAATTGGCTGGATAGTTGCAGTCACAGCTTGATGTCTGAGTGAAGATCAGTGCAAGTGCTGTTCCTCAGAGGTTAATATTAGCACTGGCGGTCTTTTACATCTTTATCAGCAACATGGACAGTGAGATTGAGTGCACCCTCAGCCAGTCTGTTAATAACACCAAGCTGTATGATGCTGTCAACATGCTGGAGGGAAGGGATGGCATCCAGAAGGACCTTGGCAAGCTTGAGAGGTAGGGCTGTGCAAACCTCATGACCTTCAACAATGCCAAGTGCAATGTAGTTCACATGGGTTGGGGCAATCCCAAATACAAACTGGGTAATGAGTTGACTGAGAGCAGCCCTGCAGAGAAGGACTGGGATGTGTTGGTGGATCAAAAGCTGAACATGAGCCAGCAGTATGCACTCATAGTACAGAAAGCCAGTTGCATCCTAGGCTGCATCAGGACAAGTGTGTCCAGCAGGTTGAGCAATGTGCTTCTGTCACTCCACTCTTGTGAGACTCCACCTGGAGTACTGTGTTCAGCTCTGGGTCCCCTAGCATGACAAAGATGCGGACCTGCTCGAGCAGGTCCAGAGTTGGGACACAAAGATGATCAGAGGGTGGAGTACCTCTCCTATGAGGACAAGCTGAAAGAGTTGGAGTTGCTTAGCCTAGAGAAGAGAAGGCTTCAGGGAGACTTTATAGTGGCCTTACAGTATGTGAAGAGGGACTACAGGAAGGATGGAGAGGGACATTTTATCAGGGAACTTAGTGATGGGACAATAAGTAATGATTTCAAATTGAAAAATGGTAAATTTAAATTAGGTATAAGGAAGAAGTTCTCTCCTGTGAGGGTGGTGAGATGCTGGAACAGGTCATCCAGAGAAGTTGTGGATGCCCTCTCCCTGTCAGTGTCCAAGGCCAGGCTGGATGAGGCTTTGAGCAACCTGGTCTAGTGGAAGGAGACCCTGCCCACGGCAGGGGGTTTGGAACTAGATGATCAGTAAGGTCTCTTCCAACCCAGATCATTCTATGTTTCTGTGAATAACTGTGAATAGTCCATTACTCATAAGAGAGCAGATTTCAGCATAATAAAACATGTTATACCAAATACAAAGCAAAAGCAAAAAAAAAAAAAAGTGTATTTCAGTCATCATGCTTGTTCTTATCTACCATGTGATACAAAAAATAAATGTACTTAAATGTTATGGAGATGTATAAAATATTTGTTAATTTTTCCTCTTTTTTTTTTTTAATTGTGTATAGCTCTCTTATGTAAGGTTGTTAACTGCTCTGATAGTACAGAGAAAAGAATGTTAACTGAGGGTAGAAACTGGCTGGATGTCAGGACCTAAAGAGTGGTGGTGAATGGAGTTAAATCCAGCTGGTCACTAGTGGTGTTCCCCAGGGCTCAGTACTGGGGCCAGTTGTCTTTTTAATATCTTTATTAATGATCTGAATGAGGGTATTGGGTGCAATCTCAGTAAGTTTGCAGACAACACCAAGTTGTGTGGGAGTCTCGATCAGCTTGAGGGTGGGGAGGCTCTATGAAGGGACTTGGACAGGCTGAATCAATGGGCCAAGACCAATGGTATGAGGTTTAACAAGGCCAAGTGCCAGGTCCTGCACTTTGGTCACAACAACTCCAGGCAATGCTAGAGGCCTCAGAAAGAGTGGCTGGAAAACTGTCTCACAGAAAAGGACCTGGAGGTGTTGGTCAACAGCTGACTGAATATGAACCATCAGTGTGTCCAGGTAGCCAAGAAGGCCAACAGCATCCTGGCTTGTGTCAGAAATAGTGTGGCCAACAGAACTAGGGAAGTGATAGTACCTCTGTACTCAGTAATGGTGAGGCCAAATCTCAAGTACTGTGTTCAGTTTTGAGCCTCTCACTGCAGGAAAGACATTGAGATGCTGGAGTACATCCAAAGAAGAACAATAAAGCTGTAGAGCACAAGTCCTACAGGAAGTGGCTGAGGGAACTGGAGTTGTTTAGCCTGCAAAAAAAGGAGGCTGAGGGGAGATCTTATTTTTCTCTACAACTACTTGAAAGGAGGTTTTAATGAGGTGGACATTGGTCTCTTATCCCAAGTAACAAGTGATAGGACAAGAGGAAATTGCCTCAAGTTGTGCCAGGGGAGGTTTAGATTGAGTATTAGGAAGAATTTCTTCACAGAAAGGGCTGTAAAGCCCTGGAACAGGCTGCCGAGGGAAGTGGTGGAGTTACCATCCCTGGATGTGTTTAAAAGATGTGTAGGGGATGTGCTTAGGGACATGGTTTAGTGGTGGCCTTGGCAGTGTTAGGTTAATGGCTGGACTCCATGATCCTAAAGGACTTTTCCAACCTAAATGATTCTTTGATACTAAGGGTATTTTCAGACTACAGTTTTGTTGTTTTAAATACAAGCAAATCAAACACTATAAGGCAGAAAGAGGGTTTTCCTTAAGGAAATTAAAATTGAGGGAACTCAGATCCTTAAACTGAGAAGATTAAATGTAAATGTTAGGCAACATCTGTCATGAGCTTTACATATGCTGATATGAGTATTTCTATAGAATTTTTGAATACATAAACTCTTACTATTTTATGGTTTATCACTATGTGACTAAGCTATACTTGAAGGACGTTGTTCTTTAATTTGTGGACAGAAAAGCTCAAATTTTAAGTCCATATGTTTTTTTGTTTGTTGTTCTTTTTCTTCTTTAAATTATGATTTGCATATCTCAATTCCCAAAATCTTGTGCCTTTTTGTTATGCTTTCCTCTTCTGCTCTTAAATGATATCCAGGCTTAAGTTTCTCTGAATCTAAATTAGATTCAACTCTAGACTTAGTGGTAGAATAATGAAAGAAGAGATGTTTCTACAACATTGTATTCACAATTCAGCTGATTTCAAAGTACTTTGCCAGACCTTCCTCCCTGCAACTTCGAGGTCTTTTTTGTCCAAATTATTTTTTTGAAACTACTTACCTTAGAAAGATGCTGGAATTCTTTAAAACTTATGGAAAGATGATGTAAAACAAACAAACATATATAAAAAACAAGTAGAAATAGTGTTGGAAAGCAACATTTCCCATAATAATTTTCCCCCATATTCAGGTTGGGAAGGTTGCCTTGCTTCCTTACTCGTAGTCCAGTACTTTCAGAATCCCTTAAATTAATATTGTGGCATCTTGTTATACCCATCAGCTTGGTTTACAGCCTGATTTGAATATTCACTGTTAGGATAACTGCAGAACCATGTGATGTGCTTGACTGCATCCAAGGTGTGTGTTGACCTAGGGAGGGAGTTGCCCAGTGAGGCATAATGAGACTTCTGTCATGTAATTCTTTTATTCCTCTGTGGTGTGGTTTTTTTGTCATATAGTAAATCCCTGGAGTTGTGTTCTTTGTCCTACCAGACATAGACACGAGGGGTTACCAAGGTTCAAAAATCTATCATTTTCTGATGTGTTTATTTGAGGAAACAAAAGTAGGGCATTTAATGCTTGCATTCAATGATAATCTCACAGTAACATTAAGAATTCTTTCTGGTGTTATTATACATACATGTGTGATACGACTTGTGGAATTTTCCTGAACTGCATCAATTATTTAATATTGGCCAGGGCTTATTAAATACCAAGGGCAAATGGCTTTTGATTAAAGCTACCTGTGGATATCACTCTGTATCTTATCCAGTCCCAATACTGTTCACTCAGCTTCCGGCTGAGAAACGATTTCAGCTTTTTATAGCAATAACTGAAATGATCTCTTGTCTAATATAGTAAATCATTTAAGGGACAACTCTTGAAAGCTGACATGAAACTGATTATTTGCAGTTGCAAAAGGGTACTGAAATGAAAATATGAGTGAAATAACATTTCACTTAAATCATTGCTTGATTCTCAGTATAGAGGAATGTGAAATGAATGGAATAAAATTTGGCCTAGTTTAATGTATAGAAGACCAAATCTGTTGTGATTAATTGCAAGAGAACAATTTGTGAATGTTAAAGGCCTGCTCCAGGTTTGAAATAGTTTTAATAATACTATTAATATCTTTTATTGTTGTTGTTTATTGTTATTATTGTTATGCTTTGATATTGCTATGGTAACCCAGAGGGTTCCTTCTCTCTCCTTTACAGAAGGTGAGGAGACTGGAGTTATGGATAGCCTGTTGGAGGCCTTGCAATCAGGTGCGGCTTTTCGAGACCGAAGGAAAAGGACACCACGGTCTAAAGGTGAACATTCTATTTATATTTTATTACCTGGAGAAAGTTAAGTGTTATGGGTCCAGTTCTCTAGAACCTAAATGGTACGAGGTTTAATTCTTTCTTACAATGACAACTTTCAGAGATGTTCAGGCTGATTTGTTCATATTGGTAGCACTTCAGAGAATAATTTACTGAACTTAGCATAGGCTGATTGTTATGAAAAGACTCTTTGATACAGCCACATGTACTTTAACTTTTAAGGATTTATAGCTGAATGAGGGATATAAAAGTCATCTTCCCTATAAGTGAATTTAATTGTTTCACTGGTATATAACTGTCCCATTAGTGCTAGAAATATCTAACTTCTAAGTAATTCTGCTTTGTAACATTGTTACAATATTCCAGTAACATTCAAAGATGTGTTTTATTTCCATTGTTTCCTTGCTTTTGCAGACATACCACAAAATCTCAGTCCTCTCATACAACGGCCTGTGCTGAAAGCTTGTAACCATGGTAATGAACCATATTTATGAATTGCATGCTCTTTTTAAGTTAGCTTATGTAGCTGATCTCCACTTTCAAAACACTGCTGTGATGTTTTCAGTTTTCTACATTAGTGGAATACTGAAACCATATTGAAACCTGCTTTTTAAGAAATGCCTGAATATCACACCCTGAAACTATACTGATTGCTTACTTGCAACGCTCTCCTGTCTTTTGTGGGGTTTTTAGTTATTTAAAATTTGTTTATGTTTTTAAATATAGAAGTTTTATAATACTTAACAACAATTATGCAAGGATTTTTTAATGGATTATGGAACTATAATAGATGGCAGAGATTGCAGAACATTTTGAGTGTTGCTGTTTATGATACTGAATCAGAAAAAAAATTGCGTTTATTGGTTTTCTTGATACTAAATTCAGAACAGTTTAAGCTGTTGTTTACCAGTATAATTCAAAAGTGATGATGTATCAGCAAAGTAATAGTAAATTACTGTTACTTAACTGCAAAATACTTCTTCAAATTTTGAGCATGCGTCTAGTACATATGTTTATTCATAAAGTCCTGAACTATCTCACTGTAAGCAACAGGAATTGTTTATATATGAAAAGCTGCAATGAGGTTGTGGGCGCTTGTTAGCTTTGTTAGACAATTTACAGAATATTGTTATATTAGTTATTTTTTAATTAAGCTTTAGGAGTCCAGAATAACTGTTTTCAGTGGCACATAACTAGTGGTCTCAGGAAAAGGTTTATAGATATAGTAGCTCCATTAAAGAAAAAAAAAAATACCATTGAAACTTAATAGAAAAAAATATCTCCTTTCTTAGATTTTTAAACAGCATGCATTATCCTATTTAAATGCACTATGGAGCTTATAAAACAGATGCCATCAAATTGGATGTTACTGCTTATACCTACCGTTTAAGTGTTATTTCTTAAGTGTCTGTAGCAAAATAAAAAGAAAAAAATAAAATACAGGATTTGGCATTATTAAACACAAGATTAAAGAAAGTAGAGCTGGAAGGACAGTTTAAAGATAATTAATTCACTTATAGGAATTTGCTCAAAGAAAAATCAAGTATATTTGACAGGTGCTTGCCTAGCACATAACATATTGATATTTGAATAATGACTACAGAGTACGTCTGATTTTATCCCATGAGTGTTTCTGCTTGTAAGAACAATTGTGTTGAATGTTGCTTCTTTTCAACCCATTCTAGCTAGCTAGCTACCTGTCTGTGGACAGACAGTGTAGTTTCCAGTTTTCAAACTAACTGCATTTGGACAAACAGTAAGGCCATGTTGTATGTTTCAGGTTAAAAGCAAAACACCGAAACCAAACAAAAAGTCTGCAATTTGCAAAATCTTAGTCTAATCCAGGGACACCACATGGGTATAATTTGGTGCTGAAGCTTGAAGTTCAGACATTTGATTTGGAGAGAAAATAAAAAGAAAACTCTTGGAATTTTTGTTGGCTTTACAAGAGTCAGTTTTTCCATAGACCATTTTGAGACAATCCGTTTCTCAGACTTTTAAAAATAAATCCAGCTTTTCTTTCACCTGTCTTGTTAGCTCAGGAGCAAGATAATACAACTGTGAGCTTGCTTTTAAGGAATTCATTAGTATGTTTTTGATTTGTTGACGCTTGTCACAGTATGTGCATGTTACATCTTCTTATCTTGAGCCATACAGAGCACTAAACTTGGTGTAGATTATGGTGAGTTCATTTATCAATTTTTTTTTTTGGCTTTTTCAAAGTAATATATAGCCATTGATTGCTCTAAGTTCAACTTTCAGGTGAACTGGTTTGGGTTATTTTGTTGTTGTTATTCAACGTCTGTGTGATAAGTTAGGAATTTTCTTTTAATAATTTATTTTGTTATTGGGAAATCAGGAGTTATGTAGGTTACATACTATCTACAGTGAATACTAGAACCTGAGTATAGAAGTTTATTTTTAGAAAATAATCTTCCTGAAGTTAATGATTTCACCAGTCAAAGCAAGAATTACAGTGATGAAGTTTCTCTAATTTTCTGTTTCTGAATTCTATAGTGTATAATGTCAGGGGGTTTTCAGTATTATTCTCTGTACAATTTTTTCTTGCACTTTTTATCTAATATAGATACATATGCAATAACCTATTCTTTCTATGTATATGTGTAATAATAAATGATGAATACTGTACATAATGGTTTATTACATACACACCCTATAAGCAAGAAGTCTGTGATTTCATCCATGGGACAGAACTGCTGGTTTGGTCTTTCATTGAGTTGCTCTTTTTCTGAACCTAAAATTTCAAATGGATTTTAGATTTTGTATCATGGCAAAAAAGGCACTGGCTTACTCTAAGATTAAAATACTCGAAAACCATTAAAAGTCCTCAAGCAGCAATTCAAAGACTTTCCTTGTTTGCTTCTGTACTGGTTTTGGCTGGTAATCAACTAGTAATTGCTTTGGTTACTGCATATTCTGCTGAGACTACCAGATTCACTTATAGTAGATAGACTTTATTAATAGACACTGCAGATTTGTACCTAAGATGAAATTCTTTGACTCATCATGCAGTCGAAAAGAATTACAAACCATTACCTGAAATGACTGTCCTTTGAATCATTCAGAATGTAGCAATATCTGCTAAGCAGATGCCATCAAGTTCTAGCTAATCTCTTCAGTCTCAAAGCAAAATGAAACCAAGCAAATTAATAAAATCTGTTTTAGTTTTTACAATTAAAGAGATTGCTCTAAAAAAAGTGGAATGCAAATCAGACCCAAGCATAGATGGAACTGGAAGGCAGTGTCTCTGTGTCTCACGGGAGAGATGGCAAGGGATAGAAATACAGCCAGAATGCACACTTTCTCCATAACTCTGATATAAATGGAAGCATGAAGGAAATCTCTCTAAGCATTGCCATTGTCATCCTCAGTACTATACTACTCAAGGTACCAAGATATCACTTGCTCATGAGGCTGTACCAAGCCCTGTAAAATAAAGTAACACAGAAGAGCAATCCGGTGCTACTTAGCTCTAGAACTGAGAACTGAAATTGATTCCATTACTTAAATGGACTTCTTAAGAAAAGAAAGAATAGTCAATTTAATGGAATGCTAGCCATTGGTTTTCCTTTTTTCTCTTCATGATCTGTTGAGCTCCCCAGAATGCTCTGGTAGTGTTCAGTTGATATTTTTGATTAAAAAGGAGTATTGGTGCTTATGCTGCATCCCAGGGTAGCGTCTTGGGTGTGTTAGTTTTATTTTCAGTCCTACTGCACTTTTCTTTTATTGAACAGACTGCATCTTTCTAACATGGTCTGTGTTTTTTGTCAAATTTAAATCTACTCAGAATTGCCAATTGTAGTTTTTTTCTACTTGTGACAAGGCCCATCAAGTCAGATAATTTCTTGCTGAGGAAAAGCCCTGCTGCATAACTAATAGAAATAATATACATTTGGAATTGCTAGATCTTGGAAATGTTCTGACACTTTAAGAATACAAATCATTTTCACTGAATTTTCATTGATATAAATATGATTGGTATGCTTATTTCCTTTGTTTGCATTCATGGTGCTTTGTATTTGTAATTTAACAACTGAATTACATATATGTTCAAAACTACCTGTTAATGTTACAGTTTTCTTTAACTGCAAAGAGCCATAAACTGCAGTAAACATTGTGGTATATGCTTTTGCTGTAATTCCCATTCAGAGCCCTCTATGACACAAGTAGAGTATTAGTATGGTTTTAGTGTAGTACTTCGGTAGCGTTTTGGTCCAGTAGCATCTAACAGGGGAGCTTCTTTATTTTGTTTAGGGAGCAGAAGAAAGCACTTAATTTTCAATGATCAGGATTTTGCACATTAGAAGATCATTTCAAGCAGCTAATAGCTATGGCTGATCTGAGTTTATCTATTATTTACAATAGTCAACGCATATTTGCCGCTTGCACATTTATGTCAAGCCAGTTAAGTTCAAATACACATAGCAGCCTATCTAAGACAGCACAGAGCCCACTGCAGCACAGAAAGCTGCATTATTCACTAAGTTTTCGGTCAGGGTTTGCAGGCTGCACCAAGTTCTCTGCTGCTATGGCTACACATTTATTTGCGGTAACATTAGCCAAGGTAATGTTATCTGAAATGCATGAATATAAATTCGAGATGCAGCTTTGATTGCATGCATGTATACCTCAAATGCAGAAGAAAGTGTTTTTCTTTACAAGTAGATTGTATTCAAAACGCTGTAATTAATTTTTTTAAAAAAGCTATAATGGAAGTAAAAAGATACAGATTGTCTTTTGTGGCTGCAAAGGTTGAAAGAAATCTTTCTTTTGCAATGTGGACTTTACTTTTAACGGTAACAGTAACATCTTGATCTATATTCACATCCAACTTCCATGATAAGAGATAGTTGTAATTACTATAGCTGTTTGTTCAGTAAATCTATAAACAATAGAATAATTTTCATGTCACATTTAGCCTGAAGAATTTTAAACACCTCTGTTAGATAAAATCCCTGTCAAGCAATGTCATTTTGGTCTCAATGAAGCAGAAGAAAACCCCTTTTTCATATTCGTTGGGTTTTTTAAATCTCTTACTGATAATAGAACTGTCATCTGAGGTTCATATTAGTGTCTCTACTAGCTTATTTTTGGCAATCATAGCTGACAATGAGCTCAGGCTCATCTTAATTCTTGAAACCGCCAGTGCAACCACTTAGAGGTCATGATTTTATTTGATTGTTGCTGTATATGACATTTCAACCTAATTTTTCTTTACTTTTTTTCTTAAGTCTGTGTATGTTGCTGTCTTTTCCACAACTGTATGTAGCAAACATTAGGAAATACCTAACACTGGAGAAATAATGAAACCTGTGAAGATAACTTTTTATCCAGTACAGAACATAATAGTAGTAAAGATGCAATCTTTAGCACTGCCAGTTCTTCATGGTAGATACCGTTTTGAAGGCACTATGCATGTTAGTCTATTATTCTTTCTGTATATGATCTAAAAACGTCAGCATTTCTACCTCTGACAGAGAAAAGTCTTGTATGGCTTTGTAATGTTTTACTCAATAGACAAGTTTCCTCAGCAGAAGACTTGGAATACCTGTAGGCACTATTATGAAATGAAAACCATTAATAGGATTTCTATTTTAAAAACCCAAAATGTAGTTCTCAGTTGTTCCCATTTTAATACCAAAGCTTCACTTCAATATTGACTTCATAGGTCAAATAAAATTGCTGCTTATTCTAACAGAAATATTTCCCTCCAAATCATCTGCACTGTTTATAATAGGTTTTTTCCTAGAACAAACAGCAGAGTTCAAAGGAATTGTGACCATAAAAGTCAATTTTACATGGGTGCAAAAAATGTATCCAGACGAGGAAAGTGAATTTATTCGTTTTTATTTGTTTATCTATAACTGTTTCTGCATTGACATAGTTGCATACACATAGTCTCTCACATAGATAAACCTGAAGAATTTACATTCCAAAATATTTATGAATCAGATTAATTTTGATGTGAACATTTTAGCAACGTTTTCTAGTGCTCTCTCTATCTCTCTCATGAGGTAATGTTGGAGTGGAGAAAGTATTCAAGTCAGAAGGCATGACAACCAGTGAGAAGATTTTTGGATTAAAAATTACAAATTTTGATATGTTTTTTTTTAAAGCCTTTCCAACAAAGTTAATAAAATCAACCTTTATAATAAAGACTGACATAGAGGTGTAAAACATTTATTTATTTTTAAATGCCAAATGCTGCAAAATGGATGCAAGCTCTGTTAAGAAATGGAAAAGGGTACTTCAGATTATTAGTAAATGCATATTAGCACTGTGAAAATATCAGTATAAACAGGAAAAAAAAAATTTGTTAACTTGCCCTTAGTATAACCCAAACACACACTGTTTACCCTGGCACTACCCATATTTAGAAAAGGAAAGGAGGAGGTGTAATCCTACCAAAAAAAAAAAAAGTCTGTGTTTATTTTATTATTTCACTTATAAAATCTTGTGAGTCTTCCCGTATCATCTCCCATGAGTAAGGTAATGCACATATCCTCCATTCTGTGTCTTATCATAAAAAATTATATGTGAACATAATATAGTCAGGAAAGACGACCAAAGCTTTTTAACAGTAAAAATTTTAGGTGCCACCTTGAGACAAGGTTGACCTTATAATGGAGCTTATTCTCCAGAGGTTTGACAACTTCATTCTTAAAGTGAGAACCTTTGAAGATGTCAAATCAGGCACTCAGAGCAGCTAATTGCTTTTGTAAATATCTTACCAGTTTTCATTGGTACTAGTTGAATAAGACCGCTTCTCTCAAGGGAGGCAAGGACATTTTCTGCAAGATAAGAACTGTGGCAAAGAGGTGACATTTGAAAGTGGTGACACTGTATATTCCGTAATTGCAGATACAGTAAATGTCAGCTTCATAATCATCTAGCTAGGTAACCAGTTTTCCAAAAGCTACGGCAGGGAAGTTATGTATTCAAAGCAGTCTTCTGAATATGGATCAGTGGACAATCTGAAATCTGCTAAGGGAGATGTAAATTACCAACAATTTACCCATATTTGTCTTTTCCTTGTTTAGTCACGCAGAGCTTTCCATTTGAAGACAATTACTGAGTTGATCTGTATAGCAAAGAGGTTCTGTCACTTCTCAGAGTACTTCTCAAGTCTCTTCTGTATTTGATAAATAAGATTTTAGGTATAAATTTTACCAGATTCTTTCACTTCTGTTTTCTGAGTGTTGAGCAAGTAGTATCTAAACCCCTGGCTCTTTCTTTAAAGGCTTTAATAACTCCGATCCAAATAGAATAAATGATATCTCTGTTGATGGAATAACAGTGATAATGCTCTTTATATTGTTTTCATATATATGTATAAATATATGCATTCTTAAAGGGGTTATCTTTCTTTAACAACAACAGGAAAAAACAACATTAAAAAAAAGTTAACAACAAAAAAGTGAAATATTGGCTGGAGAAATTTCATCAGCTAGAGATTAGAAAATAGTTTTGTCTTGTTAAAAGACCCCCCTGGGGACAGAATTAGAGATGGAAACAGAGGGTGTATCAGCCCTGACCTGTGTCTGTTTTGTGACTCCAGTGATATCTGGTTAATGCAACATTGTTTAGTCAGTAATTCAAAAGATGTAGAAAAAGCACAGAACTTTACTCATTATATCTTTAAGTACACTTATTAATTCATCTTTCTTTGTCATGTAAGTGAATGTGTTTTCTTAACATTGTGGCAATTTTTTTTCCTCCTTTGGGAGAATTTAATTTCTTTTTTTTTCCAAAGTGGTTGTTGCAACAGAACAAAAATTTACAGTGTGAAAGAAATGCTGGAGTTATGTTTCTGCCTGATTTTTTTTCATTATAAGCAATGCTCTGCAAAGGTACAAATAAGGGACATTAAATAGATGCTGTGAAAACAAGGGTATTCTGCAGCTTCTTCCCTTTGTTGGGCTAGGAACACTTGGAAGCTTTACTTTCAAGTTTTGGAATACTCCAAAGAGAAATTGGCATTTAAGTTGAACCAGAACTGGTGGTTGTGTCTGTAAGTTGCTTGATAAATGCAGTATCATCTTTGTTTCATTCCAAAAATAAATGAGTGTTGTGTATTTCCATCATACATGCCTAAGGCAAAATCTACATCAGTCACACAGCAAAATAATCAGAAGCTTCAATAGACTTTTTCTTGGTGGCTCAAACTTAGAGATCATGAGTGGTAAAGGAAGAAAATATAGGGGGCAAATGCAGCTTTCACATGAATGGTGGAAGGAAAGATGATAGCCAGACTTACACTGAATTATCTGGAGTAGTGTGAGGTAGTTGGACTGTAACTCCTCTTTTCTTATGTTGCTGTAGCTTACAAATCCAAGATGAGGAGCTATAGTTCAAGTAATTTCAGTAAAGAATATTGGGCTAATCATTAATCTATTCACTTTCAGCATGAACTGTAAAGAAGTTTGACCCTTGTTCATAGTATAGTAATACTAAAAAAA